>WOVY01004936.1:0-52282 GCA_013436015.1 Rhipicephalus annulatus
GAATTGCTCCAGCTCCAAGCCGTAGAGCAGCGCAACAGACTACGACTGACAAAGACAAACACGCACATCGCTGTGGGTGTTATCTTCGCAAGCATTCGCATACTGCGATGTTCTTATGTCCAACTATGTCCGACACCAACTTGCCATACTTTCCACGCTTCATTGTTCCAAGCCCTTGGGACGGAGCAGTGTGATCGCTTCCGGTCACGTGCTCTCAAAGCAGCGCGATGGTGGTGGCGGCGTCATATGAAATGATTGCGTCGTCCGGTATCCCGACAGTTTTGTCAACGTGCCCAAAAAAACCCCGTTTCAAGCGCCGAGTTGATGCCATCTCCTTGCCAAACTGGCCCGACACCAGCTGCGAAAGCTATGACAATGATGACAAGCTACGCACACAAGCAGTAGTTTCCCAGCTGGGCGTTCGCTTTTCAATGGCTTGTTGCATCCACGCGTCCGCCATTTAGCTTAACAGAGTGGGAACCTTCGCCTAAACTTTGACACGGCTTCGACTAGGACAAAGACTCTTGCTGTTGTCGCATGGTTCCGCGAATGCTTCTTCCAACAGCGAATTTCCCACTGGGTTCGTCCTTTTGCGCAAGGCCTTAGAAAGAGAGCAGCACCGGAATCATCAACTCTGAGTCAAAGTACGGAGAACGACCAAAATTTCCTTGACTAGGATGGTTTGCCAGTCGAAGCCCTAACCTGTGGCTCTAAAACGACAGGTGCTTGGCGTCCGACATATTGTGCTGCCTACGCGCGTGCGAAAGGCTTCACAAACGCACCTGATATTTCTTACACCTTCTTCCTCTCAGTGATCTCGGCTGTCGAGGGCGATGTCGGAGTCTGGGAGCGGTAAAAGGAAGTGCTGTCCCACGACAACATACACCGAACGCCGAGAGGGAGCGCTTCTGCAGTTTCAGCCATAGAGTTTCGTTAAATTAACCAGATGGGACTCTGGCGGTGCGATCGTTCAGCCACCGTGGGAATGATGGGACTGTACACAAATTTGCCCAGCCTTCGCGCTTGCGGGCTTTCAATGCACTCGCCGCTTTGTAGAAGGCCCTCGTGACCTCGTTACACCAGATTAATCATTTCCTACTTTCTTTTGTGAAATGTACGGAACAATTGTGAACTTCGTGACCCGATTTGAATTTGTGAGCCTAAAAGGATTATGGTGGCGAAGTGCAACTGCTGAACTTTTGCCCATTGTTGTTTAGAGACAAAGCTCTAAGCCACGCGAAGCCAACCGGAGCCGAAAGTACGAAAATTAGACAAATCCGTGTGTTACCCATCATTCCCACGCTCACTTAAGCAGTGTGTGCTGCAGCTCCCTTGGATGGATGGATGGATGGATGGACGGATGGACGGACGGACGGATGGATGGATATGGCTGTACCCTTTAGATCGGGTGGTGGCTAGCGCCACCAAGCCGAATTGCTTAATGAACCAAAAACTAGATTTATTTGTTTCCTTTTAAAGAGTGAGGTTGAGGATTCGTACTTTGCAGTGAAGGCTTTAATTTTCACTCGTGTCTTGACTTTACCCACCAATAAGATAACCTCCTTATAGTTAATTTTACCCGCTTAAAGTCTATTTTGCCCTCCCTGTCCCTAAACCCCAGTGCTTTGAAAAACTCTGCGCCATCATCCTGAACTATAGGGTGAAGCCCTTTACAGAACATTATCAAGTGCTCGGCAGTTTCTCCTTCTCCACACGCACTGCATACCGTGTCTACCCCTTCGTATTTGGCCCGATATGTCTTGGTTCACAATACTCCCGTCCTGGCCTCAAACAGTAAAGATCTACTCCGAGTATTATCATAGATCCTTTCCTTGGCAATTTCCTGCTTAAAGAAATTCCTGCTTAAATGGTCACTAGCGCCAGAGTTCCCTCTAGCGTATTTATAAGAAACTCTATGGTTCATGCCACATGAGAGGATTGGCGCCAAGCCGGGGCCCGTAACGAAAGACGTCCTCACCGGTTATGGCCGAGTAGCCACGGTCTCCCCCAGTCGGTCCGATCTGGGCGGTGAACGTGTCGATGTGGTACTTCTTGAAAAGGTCTCGACCTCCGAACAGCTTGTTACCTTTGTCGGGGGGTGGTACCTGGTGTCCGGATAGCGTCGGACAGTTGCGCTTCGGGGGCCCGGCCGAACTCCACCATGACGGTCTCTACGTAGCAGCCATGAGACGCATAGTGAGTTCTGATGGTAGGAATGATTCAGCAGTCCACCAAGTGCAAATGAACGCGTGACGAGCGAATGCACGAGTGGAGGTACCTCAGTCGGGCAGACGTAATCCCTCCAACCTAACCAATTTTCTTCTTGCCTAAGTAAATAGAATGAATGAATGAATGAACGAACGAACGAACAAATATATTAATTAATTAATTAATTAATAATTTAATGATCAACATATTAATTAATTAATTAACACATTAATGAATGTACCGCCTACGGCACATTCATTAATAATTAATTAATTAATTGATTAATGAATGTGCCGTAGTCGGGCAGACGTATCTGCCTTTTGTCCCTCCAACCTAAGCAATTTTCTTCTTGCCTAAGTAAACTGAATGAATGAACGAACGAACAAATATATGAATGAATGAAGGAATGAATGAATGAATGAATGAATGTGCCTTAGTCGGGCAGACGTAATCTGCCTTTTGTCCCTCCAACCTAAGCAATTTTCTTCTTGCCTAAGTAAACTGAATGAATGAATGAATGAATGAATGAATGAATGAATGAATCGATGCGTAGACTAATAGCATTAAAGGGACACTAAAGAGCGAACATTTTTCTTGCGCATTAGTAAAGTACAATTTCACAATTTCGTAAATACCTCTCTACACCGGTATATTGTAAGCGAGAAAACGGGCCAAAAGAAAATAGGGCGGAGACGTCGCCTTACGATTCACGCACCAAACACCGTGACGAAATAGATTTTGCAGGCATCTACTGGGCCCTACGCAGCTTCTATAGTCGATAAAAATGATGTACAATGTCATCTGTTGGTGCCATAGGCCTCGCATAAAAAGTTTCAGGCAATTTACTGCAGCCAATGACGCGAAAATAACAAAAAGTGCATTTTGAAAGTTTTGACGTCACGCGCGTAGATTTCGGCGCGAAATTCAAGAATGAAGATAGTTATAGCGCGAGAACAAAACGACGACACCGAGACAAGAAGGACACGAAAGACACGAGCGCAACTTCCAACTGAGTTTATAGCGCAGAGCACGAAAATATATAGAGGAGACAGTAACCATGTGAATAAAAACCATATGGCACAAAGAGCAGAACATTGAGTAAGAGAAAAACAAAAACAAAAACACAAAAATGAAAGCACAGAAAAAACGGCAAAAAATCTATAAGAAAAACGAAACAGAAAGGTAAAGATAATATAACTACCTGCGCGCACCGAAACCTTCGATGAACTGAGTTCCTTCTCGGACAGAGCCACGGAGGGCTTGCTCATACAAGGCACCTGTTCGCGTGCCATCTGCGCGGCCTCGACAATGACTCGGGTGCGCTCATCTCTGTGTTTGTACAGCGTCGCTGTGTCCTTGAAGAGGGGAACACAACTGCACTCAGTGCAGTGCTGAGCAAGAAAACCATCTTTCTCGTTTCTAACATTGCTAGCGTGTTCTCTCAGCCGATCGTTCAGACACCTTCCGGTCATTCTGACATAACAAGCACCGCATGAAAGGGGGGTCCCATAGACAACTTCCCGGGAGCAGGCCGCATACCTGTTTCTATGTTGAACTCTGCATTCCGCTGATGACTGCGTTTTCGTGTCCTTCTTGTCTCTGTGTCGTCGTTTTGTTCTCGCGCTATAACTATCGTCATGCCATACCAACTAGCCCAAGCTGTCACACTTCAAGAATGAACTTCACCATTGACGACTTGACCAAATGAAACTGTTTGCCAAACTTGTGGCTGGTAAACGGCAAGTCAGATTAGAGCGACACCCACTATCACTCAAAGCTGCGAACAGAGTGTCGGCCTTCGATCAACCGACAAGCGGTGAAGCGCGTCGTCATTTGTACATGTGCCGTCGAATATCCTAGTGTTATCGCAAGTGGTCACGTAAGTTCCACAATAGTTTGTATGTTAGCGCTGCGCTCGTAAACTAACAACAAAACGATCTACTACATTCCCGAAGCTCCCGAACACTACAGGCGTGGTTTCACTAGGAATTACTGTGTAACAGGGCGATAAGAAAAACCAGAAGGAAACGTGGTAATGTGCGAAGAATTGTTTTGCTCGTTGTGTCCTTTAAATAGAAGATAATTGTGGAGAGAGGAGGATGTGATTCAGACTAAGCTTACAGTACGTGTGACGATATGTACTCACGCTAGTGTATACATCGTGTGGTATAGTATGTAGTGCCATCATCACCATCGTCATTTTTTCCATCACCCGCCGCGTCTCTCGCGCAGCTGGCGCGAGCTCGAGCTGCGCGAAAATGAGAACGAGCTGACACGCCTGGCGTGGCGGACGCTGGTAGCCGACGTGGCTCCGCATCAGGCCTGGAATAAGTGGCGAATCGGCACAGGCCCCATCGGCCGCCTTCGACGTCATCTCACGTTCTCCCTCCTCACGCCGCTACATTGGTGACCCGGAGAACACGCCCTTCGCCGAGCGGCCCGCGGCCATGTTACCCCAACTCTGCCCACCAGTGCCGCCGTACCAATCAACTTACCCCAAGGTATGGTTTATGCAGCTCGACGCGTTTTGCGGTGAATGGCATCACGGACCAGCTGCTAATGCATGCCATTCTTCCGAACGCCCTACCGGTCGAGTTGCGCCATCTCGCTGCCACTTCAAGCACCAGCCCTCCAGCCTTACGATTCCCTCCTGCACTGCGTGCTCGCCCGCAGCGGCCAACACATACCGTCCGCTTCCGTTTACCCGCACCAGGCAGGTTTCCCCGGTGTCGCAGAGCAAGGTACGCACGCAAGCCGCACGCAGAGCAAGCGACGGGCACGTGACAAACCGTGGCCCTCGCCGTTTCCGCGACCACCAGCTCAGACGTCTCGGCCTCCCCCTCGCCGCAGCTGCTGGTCAGCTCCTCGACGGTGCCCCCTGCCGCTCCGCCACCTGCCACTGGTGCCAGCAATGGCCTGCCGGGTGCCTCGCCACATTCCACTCCGCACCTCCCCGGCCAGCAGCCAACCACCCTCGCGTCCCCGCTCCCCGACCTTGTCCCTGTCTCTGTTTCGTGGTCTACGACGGGCCCCAGCGCCGTGCCTTCGCAGAGCCAGAGCCTGCCCTCATCGTCGGCGTCGACACCGGCAACCACCAAAGCAACTGCCACCGTCGCCCCCTCTGCCCGTGGCGCCGCAGCAGGCACCTGCGTCGAGACCCGGCGTTCGCACAGGTGGTTTCGGCGGCCAGCCCCAGTCCTCGCACCTCTGGTGCCCCCCGGCTCATCCAGCCGAAACAGCCACAGATCCTGCCCAAGCTGTCGAGCGGCAGCGCGAACATGACGACGCCTTCGGCAGCGGCGACCACCCGGTCCCAGTCTTCCCGGGCAGCCAGCACAAGGCCACACCGCGGCCCGCGCCTGTACCGGCGCCGCAGCCTGCGACCACGGTGCAGCGCGGAGCCGCGATGGGGCTCAACACGGGGAGTCCGCTGCTCATCGGGAACCACCGCGACAGCGCAGCCGGGTATGTTTCCGGCTGGACCTGCGCACGACACTTTCCTGCTGAACCAGTACATTCCGGGCCTGGACCACAGCCCGATTCTGATACAAGGCGCACTGGGGCAGACCCAGAGCTCTCTGGGACAGATACAGGGGGTCCAGCTGGCCCTGCGGCCACCCCATGCCACGGGGCTTGACCCTGGGACCCTCAGACGGGGCTCAGGCCCCATGGGGGGACATCCAGGACCGCCTGGCACCCCCGACGCTTGTCATTCCACAGAACCTGGGGCCAGGCCCAACATCTTTCTGGCACCCGCCACGCATGATGTCGCCCCCCTCGTTTGCCATAGTTCCGGGACAGCCACTGACGCTGCAACAGCTGCAGGCCATGCTGCCCACGCAGACCATGCTGGCCCAGCCCACACTGGGTGCGTTCCAGACAGACCAGCACCAATCCTTGGTGCAGATACCGACGTTTCACCCAGCCGCAGATACTGGCGCATGCCCACTATCACCCACCACCACCCACCACCATCATGGCGCCTTGTCGGGACCTCTAATTTCGACAGGTGGCAGTATAGTGTCCTCTGCAACCCAGCGCCAACATTGTCACCCCACCATCCTGTCATGACCTCGCGACACACGGTCCACTCTCGGCCTTTCCGACCAGGTCACCGTGAGACCCGCTTGTCGGCTGCCCACAGCGACCCGGCACTTCCCTCCTGCGTCCTCTGCGCAACTCCCAGAGTCGCCCACCAGAGACACACTGCTTACCGATGGCCTATAAACGTTGACAAACTGGACTTGCCAAAGGGAACACTTTATGGACTGCCGTTCATGTACATAGCATTTGTCGCCATCTTTCTTTTTTTCATACGCGTTCAAATCGCGCAAAGCGCTAGGGGGGGAGCCTGTAGTGCCATCATCACATCGTCATTTTTTCCATCACCGCGCCGCGTCTCTCGCGCAGCTGGCGCGAGCTCGAGCTGCGCGAAAATGAGAACGAGCTGACACGCCTGGCGTGGCGGACGCTGGTAGCCGACGTGGCTCCGCATCAGGCCTGGAATAAAGTGGCGAGATCGGCACGGCCCCCATCGGCCGCCTTCGACGTCATCTCACGTCTCTCTTCTCTCCTCGCTACAGTACGATATCCGGCTGTCCGACGTTCGTGGGGCCCTGCGCAGCGACCACCGCCACTGAACCCGTGGGTGGTATTGGCTTGTCTTTACCGTCACCTGCATTCAAGCCATCAAACGCAAGCGTTGCAAATTTTTTGAACCTCCCACAGGAAGGACACGCGCATGAAGTGACTTCGAGAAGGACTATGAAGAAGAGAACTTGTAAGGGTATACATGATTGGGCAAGTCGGTAGCTATTAATTGTTACGCCATTGCGCAATGTTTAAAAGACGAACACTTCAGATGAAGAAACACTTGGAATTGCACTTGTGTCTGTCTGGTCCTTCATTCCAAGTGTCCGTCTTTTAAGCAGGGCGCAATAACGTAACAAAGAAGAGAACGTTGAGTGAAGTAGAACCAAGGAGGATTTAAAAAAAATTGCTGGAGTGGAAATGATTGCACAGAAGTGAAGCTGTTCCTCTGGCAAGATGGCAGCCGTGGCGGCCATCTTACTAAGGGCATGATGAAGTATCACGGTTCAAAAACAAGGAATTCCTCGCACGCTCAACGAGTTTAACGTGGGAACTTTTTTCGGGTCACATAGTGCTCCAAGTCCGTCTCTAATTAGTGAGCCTCTAATGGGAGGCGAATTTCTTTGAACATTCAGGCATCCATACTCGTTTCTGTGCGTTATTTCGTCAGGAACTATCGCTTAATATAAAACTAACCTAGCATTTAAAAAACATATCAAAGCCACTTGATCTTTAAGTGGGCACTACCAGTAAAAAACATGTTTCCGCCATCTTGGCAGTGGCAAAAGCTGGCTTCACTTCTGCTGGTCTGCTGGCAAGGCATTGCAGCAATTTTTCTTTAATCCTCCTTGAGTAGAACACGCTCGTTGACATGAATGCTAGACTTTGCGTCTTGTTCATTTGAAGCCCTTAGACGCACATCAATTTTGCGGCCTGAATCCGGGAGAAGTCCCGGATTCAGGCACCGACAGACGAATATTGCGTCTATAGTGAACTAGAATTCTAGTTCACTATAATTGCGTCTGTCATTGCGTCTGTCGTATGCCTGAATCCGGGACAAGTCCTGGATTCAGGTATACGACAGACTCAACGACGGGGACAAGTCCACTATGCTGGAGTCATTTCGCGAAAAGTAATAACGCAGAACGATAGGCAGAATCTAGTGCCGTTAAGGTTATCACACGAGCATTCACCTGAATAGTGATTTCGCATTTTTTCCTCTTCTCGTCGGCTGTTCCATCCTAGGAAATTCACCTAGCTTCACGCTAAACTCGCCACAGTTTCTCCTGCTTCAAGCTTTCAATTCATTGCGATCACGCGTGAAGACTTGGTCGTCTATTGTCCTCACACAGGATGATCAGGCACAGTCACGTGAACAGTTTCTAAATATTCGCATACTAGAATGGAGTGACGCTACCGTGGAATGTCACCTATTGGAGGCCTATTTTATCGATGCGAAAAGATGTCTGTAACAGTGACACATGTGTAACCTTGAGTATAGCAGAAGCACCGTTTTTGGGGCGCGTCACTTCATGAACATGTAGTTCTATCTGATTATTCAACGCATATGGAACTGGCCACCTGTCTGCATGCACTGTATAATAATAAAAAAACATCTCTTCAAACAAACCCATTTCCAAATTGCACTCTTTCCTGCACCTCGTGTTTTGATCGCCTTGCGTTTCGGCATTACTATTTGCACAGTACGAACCAACCAGCCCGAACACATGTTTTATGAAGTAGTTATTTTACAGCGTAATTAAGGTCCCCTTTATTCTTTCCTTCACCTAACTGTCTCATTCATTTGTTCGTTCTATGAATAACTGCGTTACATTGAGGTTAGTTATACAATTAGTTAAACGGTAACCTATCGATTGCGTTCGTACCCGTGTTCAGCTTGCGAGAATAGACGGCTTCGATAATCCCGTTGGCGTAATTCGCCGAAATGACCGTCAAATCGTCCTTGCCGCCCTGCTTGACGTCCGGACAAACGCCGTTGGACGCGGAGCACTGCGTTCGCAACAAAAGCAGCATTTGCACAAAATTTGTTCAAACGTTTTTTTTTCTCCGCATACTTTCAATATAACCATCTATGAAGATATCCAATGCCTGACAAAGAAAAAAAATCTAGCCACTTTTACATTGTGAAAAAATTACACCACCTTCCGAAAGAGGACCACGGGGTGATGTGGAGCATTGCGGTTGTGACTATGGTTGTGGAGCACGAGCAGTCAGTTTTTTTTTTCTAATCAAGAAACTCGCTAGCGAGACGCTGCTTGCAATGACTTTGCGAGACGCCGTGGAGGGGAATGCCTATAAGCGTCACCCCCGGAAAATCTTTTCAGGCCTGCGCCCAGCAATCTGACGTCATTTCCGGCCGGCCGACTCTCGGGGAAGCCACAGCGGCAGCGAGCGCAGTGCGGGCGGCGGTGGTGACGGTTCGGCGGCGTGGTGTTGACGGTGTTTCGCGTTTGTTGCTTTCCGTTGTTGTTTTGCGGCAATTTCGTTTCCGTGCGTGATGCTGGAGTGATGCGACAATGCCGAATAAGTGTTGTGTACCCGGATGCACCGGCAACTACAAAACAGGAAAGAAGATACAAGTGTTTTCCTTCCCTAAAGACGCCGACGCTCTCAAACAATGGCTACGCGCCATTCCTAGGAAGGACTTCGTGCCGACTTCGTGCACTAAGGTAAGAATTTGAGATGCTCCTGTTCTTAGCTTGTCGTTGCTTGTTCGGGTAGAAATCACCTATGATGGGAAATACTTGAGCGTGTGGCCGCCGGGCCTCGCGAAGCGCTGACGCCAGCAGCGTTCGCAGCAAGGATGGTCAGCTGCGCTTTGTTCACTAACAGTGCCGTGGTGTCGTCCATTCTTGCAAGCTCTCGGTGGAAGCGCTTCGTGGAGTGTGGTGACATCACGCTCCCGCGTTTCCTTTCATGTTGCTTGTACCGCTTAGCGCAGCGCTTTTATTTAGATGCTTGCGAAACGTAGGTAGACTTTGTTTTAGCTACACGGACTGTAAACGCGGTCATGCAAACGGGAGCGCATTTTTTTCTTTTGAGAAGTGGCGTCTCAGACGTTCTTGAAACGTTTGTGCAGGTGTGCGCGGATCATTTCGACGCTTCATGCATCGAGAAGACGACATCGTACACGGATCCAAGGACTGGGAGAGTTATTGAAGTTGCACTCCCAGTACCACGGTTGCGTCCTGGATCTGTCCCAACGGTATTTCCCGGCTGTCCGTCCTACCTTTCAGTACGAGACAAGAGCACGAGAGAAACCCCTGACGCCAAGAGGAGCCGACAAGAAGCCTCCCAACTCGCCCGTGCTGTAGAAGAGTCGCTGGCGTCATATGAAGCGGAGCAAGAACGAGACCGGTTTTCGTCCCTCGAAGAACTAAGGGCTCGCCTGCAAGGGGTGTCAGTGTCTCCGAAGTGGACTGTGATTCATAAAGAAGAGTGCTCCATGTTTTTGAACATTATCGACTATCGTGAACCTTGTTTGAATGCGTCATTGACCGTGTTTGCAAACCTTGAAGTCTTTGCCTGCTATCAAGGTTCACCAATCAAGAACCTTGGTAGCGCTGTTGTACCAGACTCAGTTCAAAAAGTAAGTTCCTTGTTGGAAATTTTGAACAACCTGTCGATGCTGTCTGAGGAGCGCTGCACTTATCGCCACCTGGCTCAAGCAATACATTCCCTTCTGGACAAATTGGAAGCCAGCATTGATGAAGGCAAGAAAGAGACGGTGAACTTTATGAAGGAGCAGCTACTACTCCTTTCTGCAAAGCGCATTCAGTATAGCGCACAGGTGATGGTCTTTGCATGCATCTTGCGTACAATATCACCACATGCCTACAAGTTCCTGAGAAGCACAGGTGCACTAACTTTGCCCCACCCAAGCACTATTAGAAAAGTGTGCTCGTCTATTCAAATGTGCCCACAAGTTGATTCTTCTGACGACACTTTCCTTCAGTATGTGTCTCAGAGATTCAAACATCTGCAGGCACATGAACACACTGTGACGCTGATGCTTGATGAGATTTATATCAAACCTTGTTTAGATTACAAAGGTGGGAACATATGTGGTGCAGCAGTTAACTCCAACGAAGCAGCCACATCGGTGCACGTGTTTATGATACAAAGTTTGCTGAGCGCATTCAAGGAGGTGGCGCACATTCTTCCGGTAAAAACCTTACAGGGTGAAGATCTTCATTGCATGCTGAAGAAGGTGATCTTGGGCTTAGAAGAAATTGGATACAGGGCCATAGCCGTTGTCTGTGACAATAACTCGCTGAACAGGAAGGCAATGAAGATGTTTCTGCCAGAACCAAAGCTTAGCCCTGTTTACCCGCATCCGGCAGACCCAGATCGGCCGTTATTTTACGTGGTGGATGCTGTGCATCTATTTAAATGCATAAGAAATAACTGGCTCAACCAGAAAAATGCTGGAACTTGCTTTTTCTACCCACGCTTCGAGCTTTCGAACAATGAAGTTCATCCCGAATGCAAGATGACTGCTTCATTTAAGCATTTGAGAGATTTGCATAAAGGGGAGTCACCCCTGCTTCTGAAGTCTGGGTATGGCTTGACGTCAAAAGCTCTAAATCCAAGCAGCTTTGAACGACAGGACGTCAAACTCGTACTGCAGGTTTTTAATCCATACGTAGCCGAAGCCCTGGCCGCTCGCAAGGGTCATACTGATTTTCAACATGCTACAGCAACCGCCGAGTTCATCAAAATAATTCTTCGTTGGTGGAGCATTGTCAATGTAAAGACACCTAGTAAGGGCTTCCATCACCGTAATGTTTACGAAGAGCCCATGTCAAACCACACAGATGACCCAAAGGCAAGCTTTCTAAGCGCTTTTATCACATGGCTCGATGTGTGGGAATTTTATAGGCACGACACCGGAGTACTTACCCAGGAGACATTGAGTGCCTTGAGGCTCTCTGCTCAATCCCTTTTGGCATTGGTGAAGTACTGCGTTAGTGAGCTTCACTTTAAGTATATTCTGCTAGGGAAAGTCCAGACGGATACCCTCGAGAGTCGCTTTGGACAGTACAGGCAGATGGCTGGTGGGCAGTATCACATATCTGTTCGCCAGCTTTGCGAAACCGAGGGAAGGATTCGCCTTCAAAATGCCCTTCCAAGGATGAGCAACGATGATCTCAGAGGCATCGAAGAGACGGACAGTGTCAGGGATGCGGGCACTTCTTTTAGTGTTCATGTTAGCGATGCTGACCTTGATGAGCTCAGAGCACAAATGCCGGTGATTGGTTATGTTGGTGGGTATTGTGCACACGCTGCAATGAAAGTTCTCAAGTGTGAAAGCTGCCAGAGGCAATTGGTCGTTACCCGAAATACGGCCGAAACAGGAGAGGACACCCATTCTTTAATCGCACAACTGGATCGGGGTGGCCTCAAATTTCCTTCTGCTCTTGTAATCACAGTAGTTATGTACACAGAGGTTGTAGTTAGAAAGCTCATGACGGAAAGTACCTCTACCCAGTTTCTCCATGGGCTGAACCAAAAGAATGTCGTTCGGCAACTTACACTGGACTCTCTGCCAAGGCTTGAGGACATAGATACGTGTGAAAACGGGCACACCTACGAGCTCCTCATCACATTGGTTGCAAACTGTGCAGCAAATATAATGCTCAACAACTTGTGCAAGCAAAGGAACGATCTTTTACGCATTGAAAAAGATCAGAAGGCGAAAAATAGAAAGGCCCGAATTTTTCTTGGAAAGTAATTTTCCAAGTGTCGCGTCTTTCTCTTCACATTTATTCTTGTGAAACTGCACAGAGTGTATTTGATTGCATGTCATGACTTGATTTCCTTGGTATACTTCTGCCTTATGTAAAATGAGCCTTGTTTCCAGTTTTGTATCTCTTTACAAGTTGTTAGCTTTTAAAAGTGCTGTACTTTTTTCTTTTTTTTTAACTCGAACTGCCTCGGTGCCTACTGTAGCAGTTGTACAGTCCGTTTTGGTACCTAAGCTGTGTACACTTTCCTTGTGCACTCTGTGTACAGACATGTTGTGCACTGTGATTTGTTTTTTCTTAGATTTTTGTTTGATTTTTTCCCTAGGACATGCACCTACCTGTGGCAGTACAATTACTTTTCTTTCTGTCATTTATCATGCTGTGGACCACAATTTAGTCACCAGTGTTCTTATGTATTGTATTTTTTGGCAAGTGTTAGAACCTGATACCTTGTGTTGCTACTGCTACTATGATAAACGAATGGTATGTTTTCCTCTAACGTACAATTTAAATGAAAGTGTGCTTTTTCTGTTCCAAAGCTCGGGGATGTTTTTGCTGTTACAATCTGTTTTGTTTTGAGTTTTATGTGGCAAGATATTGTGTTTTGTACTTTTGGCATATTTTCAGCATTAAGGGCAACACCTTGTGTTGCCTGTCGTCTGCCTGGACCGAGAACAATGCGCACTGTGATGTTTGTACAGACGGCGTCTGGCTGTGATAAATAAATATGCATTATTCCATTCACGATATTCATTATTTCTTGATACCTTGATAAGTTCCCCAACCGCGGTGGCTCAGTGGCTAAGGCGTAGCGCTGCTGAGCACTAGGGCGCGGTTTCGATACCCGGCTGCGGCGGCCGCATTTCTGATGGAGGCGAAAAGCAAAAACGCCCGTGTGTACGAGATTTCGGCACACAATAAAGATTCCCAGGTAGTCAAACTTGATCCTGAGCCCTCCCCTACGGCGCGCTTCATCGCCTGCGTTGCGTCGGCGCGTTAAACCATACAATCAATCGATACCTTGATAAATCGTGCGGACATGGTGTCAAGGCACCTCGCCCGAGTCGGTAGGCGTGAAGGGCGCTCGCGGCTGGCGCAGCCACCCAGCGAAGGGCGGCCGGCCGGCCGGCGCGATGTGACGTCGTCGACGTCACGTCACGTGACGCGCAGGCCTGAAAAGCTTCCGGGGGTGACGCTATAAGAGAGGGGAAGCGAGCGTACTTTAGCAGACGCTCCCTGCGTCGGCATTGGAAGGCAGGAGAGGGAGAACGTAGTTAGAGGAGAAAGGGAACTCGCGCATGCGCAATGAGGGAGCAAGCGTAAGCAGGTGGTGGGAGAGAAGTGAAGTAACGCACAGCCATAGAGTTTCCTACAATAGTATATCTAGAGAGGAATCTGGCGCTGCCATCGCGTGCCTACCTCCATGAGAATTATAGGAAGTACAGGCTTCGGATTGGATAGGGTTAGCTGGCGAACTGTCTACGGGCTTTTTTCTACAGTTTCAGTTTCGTTCTTCACGTAGCTAGGGTGGTGGGGTGCGGTGAAAAAGGCTGAAACAGTGCTTTTGTTGTTCGAAGAGGCTGACAACCACTAGATCTCCGAATATGCTGCGACGTCGGAGCTTTAGAAGTCGTGTTTGACAGTTTAAATGAAGCGTCGTCCACTCACCGGTGAGCATAGATGTAGGGTCTCAAGCCAGTGCAGTATATTGTCTCGAGTTCATGTTTTTTAGCGCGTGTCTTGCCTAAACTCGTTTTCAATCGCCTGCAAAGTGATGACGAAGCTAAGTAGACGAACCGTCACGCTCCACTGACTCGACTTCACAACGTAATCTCTCATATTATCATGGTCATTTTGGGACGTTAAACCGCACTTATCACATATCAACTCGATAAGAAGCATCGCGAATCACAAGAACGCAATCCATCCGAAGCGGATCCGAAGCCTGTACTTCCTATTTCCCATAAGAAGTACAAGCGCCGCTAAAGGAGCCCGCGTAGACACTATAGCACCAGATTCCACTCCAGGTATTATTGTACGAAACTCCATGCACACTGCTGTTGGAGAGAAGGAAGGAGGAGAGTCGCGCATGCGTAGTGCAAGTGCGGACGTCGGACATACCCACCCAGACTTCCTGCATATGCTTTCTACCACTTCGTTAGCTTGACCTCAGCGAAATTTATCATTTCCCGACACTTAGCACCACATGTTAAAACACACACACACACACACACACACACACACACACACACACACACACACACACACACACACACACACACACACACACACACGTGAGTACAATCTGGTGTATTGTCAAAACACGGTTTCACTTCACAAAAATCATTAAGATATTCAGCCTCTGCCTAAAAAAGAATCACCGATGCGTCACTAATGTCCATGCCCCCTCACTTCCTGACATGGCGCTCTTCAAACAACTCCCTCGCCATTTTATCTCTACACCTACCATAAATTTCGATTTCGTCAGTTTCGGCTCACATGCACCGCAACTTGCGCAATGCCACCGCAAACTTGGCGAGATAAGTTTGGTCCTTCGGCTACCAACTCTTTAATGAGGGGAGTCGGGACGGAAAGGGTAGGGGAGGTATGTAAGATAGGGAGCCAGCGAAATCCGCTAGTTACCAGGCTGTCGTGCAGGAACACTCTTTAATGAAACAATGAAAGAAAAAGAGCTGATGGCTCTATGCCCTCGAGCGAGCGGGAGCTCGTGAGGAGCAATGTCGATGATGATAGAAAACATCTGCTCGGCGGACGAAGAGGAAGTTCCGACGCGTAATCTATATAGACTGTCGGGGTGCTGACACCCCCTGTAAGGTTGTTTGCGCTGTGTGGCGCACATGTCTCACCCCAAAAGCCGCATTTCGGGTTACAACTACCGGGCGGTAGGTGGCGTTGTGTTCGCGAGCGTTGATCACATAAACAAAGATGACATAAACAACTACCGTCCTATAACAGTGACATCAGTGGTCTACAGGCTGGCGATGCAGATTATAAAGGAAAGACTGTCGGCATGAGTAGATGATGATGGGGTGCGGGGGGAACTGCAGAATGGGTTTCGGAAACACAGGAGGTTGGAAGACTATCTGTTCTCACTGACGCAGTGCATCGAAATAGCAGAAAAGCAACTCAGGCCCTTGTGGCTAGCATTTTTGGATATCAAGGGAGCGTATGATAGCGTGGTTCAAGAGGACTTGTGGGGAATACTAGACACACTGGGTGTGGAAGATGGAGTCACTAATATTTAAAAGGAAACCTATAAAAGTAACAAGGCAGTTATAAAGTGGGAAAAACAGGTATCCAAGCCCACAGAGGTGAAACGGGGACTTAGGCAGGGGTGTCCACTGTCACCCTTGTTATTCATGATGTACTTACAACGATTAGAGGCCAAATTAGAGGGAAGTGGACTTGGCTTTAACCTCTCTTAAGTCAAACAAGCAAAACTCATTGATCAGGCACTACCAGCATTAATGTACGCAAATGATCTAGTGCTAATGGTCAACAACAAGGAAGATTTGCAGAGATTGATGGACATCTGCGGTAATGAGGGAGATAGGTTAGATTTTATATTCAGTAAGAAAAAATCAGCAGTCATGATTTTTAATGATAACGAAGGTAGTGAGCTTATAATACAGGAGGTCACGCTAGAGATAACAGATCAATACAAATATCTGGGCGTATGGATAAGCAATGGGACCAAGTACCTAAGAGAACATGAAATATATGTGACGACTAAACGTAACAGGAATGCAGCAGTGATGAAAAATAGGGCACTGTGGAATTACAATAGGTATGATGTTGTGAGAGGAATATGGAAAGGGGTCATGGTTGCTGGGCTGACGTTCGGCAATGCGGTCTTGTGCATGAGACCAGAAGTTCAAGTACGATTAGAAATTAAGCAACGTTGAATAGGTAGGCTTGCTTTAGGAGCTCACGGTAAAACACCAAACCAGGGAGTACAAGGTGGTATGGGATGGACATCATTTGAGGGCAGGGAAGCTTGCAGCAAGATAAAATTTGAGAAGCGATTGAGAGAAATGGGGGAGGAGCGTTGGGCTAGGAAGGTTTTCAGCAACTCGTACATGAAGAATGTCGATACAAAATGGAGGAAGCGAACCAGGAAATTGACTGGTAAATACTTAGAAAACAGCAGGTGGCCAAACCAAAAAGAACTATCGGTTAAGAAGAAAGTGAAGGAAACGGAGACTGACATGTGGAAAATGGGCATGATTAAGAAGTCCGCACTAGAGATCTATCGAACTTTTAAGCAGGAAATTGCCAAGGAAAAGATCTATGACAATACTCGGGGTAGTTCTCTACTGTTTGAGGCAAGGACGGGAGTACTGCGAACCAAGACATATCGGGCCAAATACGAAGGGGTAGACACAGTATGCAGTGCGTGTGGAGAGGAAGAAGAAACTGCCGAAGACTTGATAATGTTCTGTAAAGGGTTTCACCCTATAGTTCAGGATGATTGCGCAGAGTTTTTCAAAGCACTGGGGTTTAGGGACCGGGAGGGCAAAATAGACTTTAAGCAGGTAGACTTTACTAGAAGGAGGTAATCTGATTGGTGGCTAAAGTCAAGGCACGAGTGAAAGTTAAACCATTCACAGCAAAGTACCCACCCAACTTTACTAAAGGAAAAAAAGATAAATCTTGTGGTTAGTTCACTAAGTATTACGACTAGGTGGCGTTATCCGCCGCCTGATCTAAAGGGTACATCCGTCCGTCCGTCCGTCCGTCCGTCCATCCATCCATCCATTGATTACCACTATCATCATCATCATTGTATAGCGCCGGTGGCGACAAGCCTTGGTAGCGACGAGCGAGAAATAAGCTGGTCTCCTCTGCGCGAGGTGGTTGCCGCGAACGGTTGTCTCTAGCGTGTTTCCCCGGTGCGTGGCACTGCGGGTTGCGCGTTGGGGGCCCTCGTGGTAAACCAAACGTTGGCGGCGCCGCCTTAGGCGTGTTATTGTGTTTGTCATGTTTTGGAGTGTATGGTAATATTGTGGAAGGATGTCCTAGCGTGTTGATCACGATTCATGTTAAATGCTTCAGCTGACGATATCATCATTCCAAAAGGCAGTTAAATGAACTGTTTTGTTTGTTCCGAATGTGCCTGCTGTGTCCGTTCACTCCGAAAGCGTGGCGTGGCGCTCGCTATTTCGAGACCCCACAAGATAAACACGTTTTCTTCATTGTTGCGGTGTCTTGAATTAAGTGCTATTTCAAGACGCGTAGTAACACTTCTAGCTGGAGAATATACCTTCAAAGGTCGTCACACTTCACGCTGAAGTTGACCTAAATTTGCTAAGGACCATCGCAGCCCCCTACACAATACTTCGTGCATGCGATTTCGTGTTCCGTGGCGTGACGCGATATTCTTTGGCGTGCCTTCCATCGCATAAAAAATTCTACCTGAACAGCCCGGACCTAATCCGAGACATATAGCTCTCCCGACTAAGACGGCATGGTACTCGTTACATTCTATGAAAACTCGGGACAGTTCCACTAAATGCGAGATGATAGATATAACCCTATTTGACCAAGGCCAGTCTACGGAGCGTTCTTCCGAGTGTGCAGACGGCCGTATCGGTTTGGTTTTGCTGCCACAACGCAGCACAGAAGCGCTTACCTGCGATTTAGCCGTAAGGAGGAAGTCGGCGACGGTGACCTTGTTGTTCGGCTCCATGATGAAGATCACCGCGACGTCCGCACCAATCATCTGGCTCTTGTCTTGCGCGCCACTGATGCCGAATGCGGTCCACATACCCGGCACTGCGTTGCAAGGTCGTGGACGATAACGATTCGCGGAATTTCACGCGAACAATTCTTGGGTTTTTACGCGCCAAACCAACGGTGTTCTTATAAGGGACGCCGTAGTAGAATGCTTCGGAAATTTCGGGCCTTATGTTGCGCCTGACGTCACACTGTGTATGGATCTTCAACATGCCACACTATCGTCTGTTGTGGACTACAAGTTGAGTTGCTCGACTGTTGACCCGAAGGCCGGAGATCAAATCCTGGCAGTGGCGACCTTTTTTAGGCGGCGGTGAAATGAAGGAGACTTCTTTCATAATCCGATATCGCGGTTTTGAGACCCAAACTCCCAACAACAATTGTCATCGTCCACAGATTCCTCCCACACTACATGCGACTGCCGGAGCCACCGGACGGAAACCACGACGAATAATAATAATAATAATATCTGGGGTTTGACGTCCCAACATCACGATATGATTACGAGAAACACCATAGTGTAGGAATCCTAAAATTTCGGCCCTCTGGTGTTTGATGTGCACTGACATTGCACAGTTTACAGACCTCTACCATGCCGCCTCCACTGAAATGCAACCACCACGGCAGGTTCGAACCCATGACCTTCGAGTCAGCAGCCGAGGACACCATAAAGCCTATAAAGTCTTCCTGCATAACTACGCAGTTGCCCCAAAAGAACACCTTGCTCCCCCAGAAGACGAAATGAGTGTGAAAGTTTCCACACGGCACAGCAAGGAGGCGTGCTTTTCTACTCCGGGGGGAAATCACCCTGTTTTTGGAGTAACTGCGGAAATGTTCGTGCCATGTGCAAACGACCCATCATTGCCTACATATGTATCCTTCCATACGATTCCATAGCTTGGTGTCGTGTAGTGGTTGGTGTACGCATATACTGAAATTTACGAAATTTTCTGAAATTTATTTCTGAATGCGATGCTTGCACATTGATTGTACATCTAACCACACACTGCGGAACGCTGGTTAAATCAACCAAAACCTGATTTTTCTTTTGCGAAAAATAACTGTTGCTTCCTCGAGGAGTAACCGCGAGAGGGCGGACTAACTTCGCCGTTAACCTTAAAGTAAAGGAATGACTGGGGCAGGTTAGTTACTGCTTTACTAAAGGAGCAACTTCAATATCCTTCTTCCTGCCCCGCCGTGGTGGTATAGTGGCTAAGGTATACTCGGCTGCTGACCCACAGGTCGCAGGATCGAATTCCGGCTGTGGCGGCTGCATTTCCGATGGAGTCAGAAATGTTGTAGACCCGTGTGCTCAGATTTGGGTGCACGTTAAAGAACCCCGGGTGGTCGCAATTTCCGGCGCCCTCCACTACGGCGTCTCTCATAATCATATGGCGGTTTCGGGACGTTAAACCCCACAAATCATCATCATCAATATCTCTCTTCCTCCTTTACTTCTTAGAGCGTAACGGTTACGCTACCATGGCGGACAACTGCAACTTTTTTGTCAGGAGCTGTGAGCACAAGATATGCCCTAAGCGCAAGTTCATGTCGCCATACAAAAAACAGGCGGGAGCACCATAATCACTAATCAGTAATCAATGAGCACCGTAATCACCACACGACAATGACGGACAACGTCATCGACTTGTTGACAAGGCACTATCAAGTGCAACGATATTTTCGGCACGAGTGTTGGCAGCATCTCTTATCGTAAAAAAAAAGTGACATGGGCGGCCCTGTTCTCAGATGACGTCACCAGAGCGATACATTGCCACGAACCTTTATGAACTGTGTTTTGATGTATTCAGATTTCAGCCTAAAAAACTGTAAGCAACGCGCTCGGCGCAGACAACACCGCAGTGCTTCACAATCTTCGGAATTATTCGAGATCATTCCGTTAAGATTACGTGCCAACATAGTCAAAGTTTTTCGAGAGCTTACGCCAGCACAAGCTATAACGCTAGAAGGCTCGACGACATGCTTTACAAAAAAAAAGCACGACCTCCACCAGTGATCGAATGATTAGACGGCTGACTAATGTTCGCGCCACTATGAGCTTACACGGCGACTTGCTCGAAGGCTATAGTTTGTTTTTCATTTCCCGCGCATAAGCTCTCCCCAAGAAAAAGCCTTAGTCTTGGGCGCGGCAACTGCTGTTTTTGTCAGCATCCCGACCACGTCACAATATATCGATTGCCACTTCTGTGCACACGCACACATACAAAAACACGCCGCAAGAACACACACAAGCATTGAATGAAGTCACGTACCCCTCTGCAAAAAAAAAGTGTTTATTGGCCACACCACTGTGCAATAGCGTCACCAATTTTTTTTTTGTAGAGGGTACGAGTTCACACATACTTCATGTGAGTATATGAATGTTTTTATTTATTTCGTTATCTTGCACAAATTATGCATTATGCTCTAAATGTATGGTACGTCCCATAGCCAAAGGCAAGTGCGGAGCCATTTGTAATTATATACCTAAAAGTAATTCTCACATTTATACGTAAACAAAATTAGTAATTGTAAACGAAATCTAGACAGGATTATGTATAATTAAAAAAAATCTAAGGTGTTACGTCCCAAATCCACGCTATGAGAGACGCAGTAGTACAGAACTACGGTAATTTCTACCATCTGGTGTTCATCAATGTGCAATCAAATGACATATAGTACATGGACATTTACCATTTCGCCTCCACTTAAATGCGACTGCTACGACGGGGATCGAACCTCCAACCTTCGAACCAGCAGCCGTGCACTTTAGACACTCGTCCTCCGCAGCGGACAGAAGGATTGTGCATGACCGTAATTGCGTTTGTATGTGCGCGCGTACAAAAGCAAAATTGAGAACAAAAATTCTGAAAATTCGAATTCCCTTCCCATCACCCCTCCTTACCACCGACTACACCAGTGTCCCTGCGGTAGACCCCGTGTTTACACTTACTGGCCTTGGCACGAACGGCTAAGGTGATGGAGGTGGCGTTAAGCTCCCAGGCGACTTGTATCGTGTCCGCGACGATGGTCTCGCAGTTGCCGAACTTCGACGGGTCGACGGGTGCTTGATACAGCTCGACCGCCGGCTGTCGAAGCTAAAATGAGAAATTCAAGATGAGCGGATGGTGGCATCGATGATTACTACAAGGACGATTAGCGAAACGGTTGGCTCGAAGTCTCGACTGAAAAGTTCACAAAGCGATTACCTTGTCCAGTGCGGACAAAGCATATATTGTCTTATTATTAAAGGCGATAGTCTTTCTTGGGATTCGACGCAAAAATTTTAGCCTGCCTTTCTGCCTATCTGTACTTTTGTCTGTTTGTCCGCCGTAACAATACCCCAAACGGCACCAAACGATACCGTAGAGAAACGTTTACTATGTCACTATGACGATACTACAAACGGCCGACTCCATCCGCAGGGCTCACCAATATTGCTCGAGTTTCAGCGTTCATACTTGTGCGATTGTCAATTAAAAAGCAATTATTGCGCATATCTGAGACACCATAACAAGACGTCCATAATCTGTATGTGTGTCTTCTTACTGGAAAAGGCATACATAAGTAATTCTAAGGACCGTAGCAGTTATTACACTGCGCTGAAAATGCAACGCTTGCATGAAAAGGCAAATGTTTCCAACGCTTCGCCAAGACGACACGATGGTGGCACCTATCCATCGCCTTGTGTTCAATACCATATCACCTCCGAGACGGGCACGCACGCCGTGCCCTTCGTTTTCCAAGATAACTGTCAGATACCACTCATGTCTCACGTGTGACGTGCCATGCCTTCGTTCGCCTCAGCTGCACGCATCGAGGCACTCTAACGCAGCACCTCCAGAATACCATTCACCCATTTTCTTGAGCAGAACATCAAATAATCGTTTTGTTCACTGTCTGCAGACGCAAGACTATCGTCTTTCCACGACATTTGCAGTGTGATATGCAGATACGGGGCCCATTTTTTTTATGAACTCACTGTTGTGCGATTAACAGGCTGTGCTTCTTCAACAAGTATCCCTCTGTCGAAACGTTGGCACCGTCACTTCTTTCCGAGAAAGCATCGAATTAATTCTCAAAACTTATTCCGAAAGTTATTTGGCCCTTATCTTCCGTACGAAATCTCAAGCAGTGGCGAAAAGCAACACAAGTATGAAAAGATTACAGTAACGTCACGCTGCAATGTCAGACGTATTAAATACAATTCGAACTATTCCCTCCATTTTGTGCGAGTTTCTATTCTATCCGGCGTTTTGGGACTCAAACTAATATTTCAACTTGTGGTTGACAAGAAGCGAGGCAGAAGTGACCCAGCAACGCTAGAACTTGGCGCCATAAAATACGCATTATGCTTCAATTGCGTGGCACTAATGAAGCTTACCGCGGAAGGTTATTAGGACAAATGTCATGAACGCGTGGCCCGCTGACCTTGTGGCCCACAGCCCATCTACACGACAGTCTTCGTCCCATATTCTTTCCACAAATTTGTGACTGTTTTGTAACAATGCTGAATGGTGTTCGCATTATTTTCTCGCCTATCGTCAACCCTGACGTAAATATTAATTATGGGGGGGTGAGGGATTCCGCACATCCCTTGGTTCAGGCAGGGGGGGGGGGGCGACCCACCTTACAATTGTCCCCCCCCTTGAAATTTAGCTTGAGAACACCATATATTTGAATTGATAGGTGTAGTGCATTGTACTTGTGTTCAATACCATTCAGCTGTGTGATACTATGAAAATCGAGAAAGACGCTCGACCAATTTAAAGAAGGCTGAATAGAACAACGCAATTGTTTGAGCTCAAACCCCATTCTTGCTTTTTAAATTTTATTTCAGAGCATGATTTAATTCTTATGTCAATAAATATACGACTCATAATAAAAAAACAGAAATGGCCGCCATGGTATGATTCGTGTCTTTGTTATATTTCTGGATTTCTGCCTCTGGTTGGCCATAATGACGCTTTGTGTGTGTAAGCTACGCAGACGTGTCTATAGTGTTAACATTTTTTTTGTCATGAGGCACTCCACGCCACCACCTTGTGCTGAAACATAACACCGTGGTATAAAACTCTATACTACAGGATCGGCGTCCAGATTTTTTCTCACTGAGCACATCGCTATCGATATGCTTCGCAAAGGCTGACGTGGAATTCGCTTCAGAAATGAATCGTACATAAGAATGGAAACGATCTTCGATTATGGTCCGGCAGCTCGTGCGACTTCGATAGGCCTGTTGCAGAACCTACGACTAGATGGTATAGCATGAAAATGCCCGGAATAAAAAAAAACGAGAGAGGCCCTCATAGCTAGTGCCACTATAATATAGTGCCCACTATAGTCCAACAACGCACATAGCTGATTGGCAGTCCAGCCCGTCTGTCGTAGCTGAGGTCCGGCAGCACCCGCCTCTCCGCAGAGGCAGCGCGCGCTGTTCTTCGCATGCCGAAGGAATCCGACTCAATCCTGGACAGTGGTTGGCCCATGTTCCGAGCGACCGATTCATTCCACGCATTGCCACCGCCATTTTGGTGCGAAGGCACAGTGACTGCCTCCAGATAACTTGAAGAAGACGACGTCACAGATTCTAGAAACGGAAACAAACGCGCGTCTGATTGAATATGCGGCTAAGATTAGAAGAATGATGGTGTATTGGCAGTTTCAACATGACGTCACAGACGTCAGTTCCCTAATGTACAGTAATTTCGGATTGAAACGCGACAAAGTATAGGCCTAAGCAATGCACGTACGTAGCGTTACATACGAAGAGCTACGGAAGTAGGAAGCATATCGTATAGAAAAACAGCTGTGTATGCGCTGAGCGAAATACCCAAACGACTGACGAAAAAGAGGACAGGACAAGAGGTGTACTAAGATTGAGCACCTGTTGTCCTGTCCTTTTTTTGCGTCAGTCGTTCTTGAGTGTCGCTTGGCGCAACCGCATTACAATGCCGTACCAACTTGCCCAAATTGAAGCTTTGCTAAAGAACGACAGGCTGAACGATTGTTCACCAGAAGCAGTCAACGCGCGTCACGAAGGTTCACGCCCTCATTGTCACTCTTGCAGCCAGCAGCCATGCGCTCCGAGTATCACGTTACAATCGCCGAGCGCTGTTCACGGTGTTCCGTTGGTCACATATTGATGTAATTTCCGCTGCACTACTCATCAGAGCCAGCATTACCCGTAGCAGCCGGATCCCTAGCGAGGTTACATCAGCGAGGTTACATGACGAGGTTACATCAAGCAATTACGCACGTCATTGGTCATAGTAAAAGTTTTGATGTCACATTTGTGTGAGTGAGCACTGCATACACGTACGAAAACTTACAGGCTATGATTATAACCTCAAAGCAAGTTAATTCAGTGCTGCAGGAAACATGCCATGTGATAACGCAGCCGGAGCGTTATCAGTTTTGTTATAATGTCAGAACCCGCTCGCTATTTGCCGAAACCGATCAAGTGACGTCAAGAATCCAGCTTGCAACCACACATATGGTACTGCAATGTGGCGGATTTTAGCGATTTCATTGCAAATCTTTAATTAGCAGGCTGTCCGATTACCAGTGACCAGAAACGTGGATCACGGTTGCAGGTTAATTTGCCTATGCAATGCAGGCCCCTGCGCACTCCTGTGGGTCCGTGTACACGTAGGTGCCGTCGTGAACTTACTTACAGCGCAACACCAGAAAAAATATAGGACAGGGAAGGAGTAAAAGAGAAAGAAAAGACGGCGCTGACTTACAACTGTTGTTTATTGGAAAAAACGGGTTGAAAAGTACATATATAGGTACTGGCAGCCTACATCACAACATGCGCAGAATACGAGGTGCACCGAAATAGCGTTATCACACTCATGGCAATAAACAAGCTTGGCCTAAATAACTTAACTTAATAACACCGAAATTCACGATGGTTCCTAACCAACTGGCCCAACTTACCGTCTGATGTAGGTGCACGTAGGTCGTCAAAATCATCCCGAGTCCTCCGCAAAGGCATGTCTCGAAATCATATAGCGGCTTTGGCAAGTGAAAACCCATAAATTATTGTTACGAATCCCTTCTTTCTAGTCGTCTCCGGTACAGAATGAAAGGCCTACCTTGCGTCGCGATGGCCTCGTATACCGGCACCGTGAGGCTCTCCGAGAAGGGCAGCCAGACATGCGTCAAGTCCCGAGAAGAGTTGGAGCAGCAAACGGCGAACCACTCGAACTGGTCCCAGCTATAGCCTTCACTCAGCGTCAACGTCACGTTCTTGCCCGAGCGACCGCCGATTCTGTTGCAGAAGACGATGCCCCAGTAATGCGTGTGTATAACGCTATGTTCACACTACGGTCGTAAGGCGTCGATTTTTCATAACACGCGTAAGCGGAAGCACAACAAGCGTATGCGTCTAGTTCAGACTGTGAACGTAAAGGTACCAACGTTCGCAACGAACGCAAAAATCGTGGGTGAGAGTGTTAAAGGCTAGGCAACTTTTACGACTGCGATACTACGACCGTTACGACATAGCCAATGACCGATCAGCTTTCGGTTTTCAACAACCGGTCACGAGACCTGACGGGACTTCCGTCCTCCCGGCGGCAGCAGCATCGCGGAGGCGATGGCGGTAGCTGCCGGCGCGGGAAGTGCTACTTCGCCATCAGTGGTCTCACTAAGTTCTCAAGGAAGTCGAACTGCTGGGGCGACATGCGCATGAAATTACGAAACATCGCAGCGTCTCCAAGTCGGAGCTTGACGAGAAGGTTGTGAAAGTCGCCATCCACGGCCCTGTCGAGCAATACTTGGCGCACCCAAACTCTTCTCTGTCGCCTTTGCCGTCTTCGGGCGATTGAATACACGACTATAAGCTTATTTTGAGCATGAATTTCTTCCAAATCGGCCAGCGCTTGCGTGTTGATGGGAGCCATATTGGACCGCTAGTGACGTCGATTCTACAGCGACAAATATGATTGGCCTGTCGTAAAAATCCTAATGTACGTAGCTGTAAATGTGAACAAAGGTGTCGGCATAACTGCGGTAACGCTTTTTATAGCCGTTGCGTTCGATACGCCGAACGAGCTGTTACGCACGTTACGACCGTAGTGTGAACATAGATTAAGCCGTTAATGCAGTGTTGTGTGATTCGCTTGCGCGAAAGCGACTGCACGCACTACTCAAGGACAGACGTCGAAGGTGTGCAAGGGTTCTGATAATGCGTAGCATCGCAGTTTCTTAAGCAGCCGAATACAAAAACAAACAATCCTCGTCTCGTTCAAGTTCATGCTCGTGCTACATGTCATGTCGTCCGCGCACACAATCGCACATATTCGCCAAGTCGAACGCATATCCCCGAGATTGTCGCATTCGGTGACGCTGTCACTATGAAGAGATTTCACCAGATAGGCGCCCCGAATGCGTAATCGTTTGTTACCGTGGCACGGTATAGACCGGCTGCTGTCACGCCCGTATGCGTGATCCTGTATCCTCTAGGAACGGCACACGATTTGAGTGCACGAGGTAGAAACTAGCTTGGTGCGGGCGGCCATTCCGCCACTGGGTCGCACATCTTTGCTGAGTCAAACCACCACGATGGTTCAGAGGCTACAATAGCTAATTAAGTTCGAAGTAAGTCACCAATTAGCATGTAAGGAGGGGCCGCGACACTCGTTAATCAGAGACGTTGTTTTCACGTGACCCTCAGTTCCCACTTCTCCCCGAGGATTTCTCCTTCGAGCCAATATGTGACTCTTCGGCATGCTACGTCACCACTCGTTGGCACGCCACTGTCGATTCTGGCATGGACAGTATATTGTGTGGCAGTGTTATCACCCCCTGTTAAGTCGTTTGCACCTCGTGGCGCGCACGTGTTCTGCGAGTAAGTCGCGTTTAAAATTCGCAGCTATCGAGCGGCATGGTTCACCGCCATCATGAACGTTACGGTTAGCGCGGTAGCGCCAGCAGTGACGCCTGGTGGCGAGCCTGGGTGGCTGCACATGAGACATGCTTCTCTCTTTGGTGTTTGGCGGCTTGCACGAACGATCTTCTCCCGCGGCGGACCCATGGGGACGCCGCCGCGGGTTGTTTCTCGCGGGCCCCTCGTGGTGAGTCGAGCTTTGGGGACACCACCCTTCGCACAACCTTGTGGTTGTTCTTATGTTGATTCGGTGCATAGGAATGTTGTATAAGGTTGTGTTCGGCGTGTTGATAACTAGCGACGTATTTGATTCGGCTGACGATATCGTTGATGTAAAAGTAGTTCAACAAATGTTTTTTTTTGTTTTGGTTTGGTTCAACCTCATCTGCTGTGTCCGTTCATTCCGAGAGCATGGTGCCTTATCACAAGACCCCACAATCGATGCTAGAAGGCGAGAACCGCGAAGCCACTCAGCAGGAGTTATTGGCCCTGCCCGAGAAAGGGGCCATTCGCAAAGACCAGGGGCGGTGTCAGGATTTATTCGATGCGAAGCAGCTCTTTGACTAGCCTGCGTAACGCTGTCCCTACGTCCGCACCGCTCCACTAGCCGTAGGTGTTGGAGTGGTGCCAAGTAGGTCACGTCAACCTATAGCAGTGCGTGGTGACGTCCACCACTCGCAACACTCGAGCCCACTCCTCACGTGGGCATCATCTTACCCACGCTACCTCTCTCCATCTGTCGGCGAGAAGAAGCTGTGAGCCGGAGGGTGCGCACGCCTCAAGAAGCTCGCGGCGCCGACAATGTCGACAGCGTGCCGCTGCTTGCCGCTTGATCGCGCCGACGGGCGGGACGCCGTCACGGCATACTTCCCTCTAGTATGCGCGTACTTTTCCCAGCTCACCGGCATTACGGGGATTAGCGAAGCCGATCGCGTTCGCGAATGGTGAGGTCAACACCGCCTAGGCGCGAGCCAGCGAAGCCTCGCGCCTAGGCGGTGGAAAGACCAGCGACATCAATGAGGTGCGAGTCAAGAACACCGATCGCGTTCGAGAATACAGACGGCGCGCGGGTAACACCGACGAGACGAGAGCCTAGGAAGCTGAGCGCAAGCGTCTTCAACGCGTCCCGCCTCACGTGCCTGCGTTTCAAACAAACGTTTACTCGAGTAAACGCTACACCGAGTTTCGCTTCAAACCGTTCTCCCAGCTCCCGCGTCGACGCCTGTTTCAACCGGGTCAACGCCGTGCGCACCACTACTGCTTCGCATCTCATCAGGGTTTCCTTCGGGGAGATGGTCCACATTTTTTTCCAGGTGGGGGGGGGAGGTGCACCGTTAACAATTTTCTTTCAGCCTGGGCAGGGAGGCACAGAACTTATGCGTTTTGTTTTGACTATGCTTGCTCTTGGGAGAGGGGGGGGGGCAAAGGAGAATTCTGGGGGGCTCCAGCCTACCCGTGCCCCTCCCCCCTAGCGCTGACCCTGACAGAGACGTCAATATTTTACAGCTCGAACACTGTTGCATATTGTGACAAGTCTATCAACATTGCACTTGCTTGCTGTGCTCCCACCTGCTCAGTTTGCGTTGAAACCATAGACAGCTAGAAGGTCCCTTCGGTCACTCGAACGGCCACGTCTGCTCATACGCCGGAGTATTTTTAACTAAACGTAAAATAGAATATGCTAGAGAAGTTAGACGTTAACCTGAGTTCGCATAGCAATCCAATTTCTCGCTATCGCATTCACTACTTCGATTGTGATGAAACTACAGTCTTTTCTCAGCGACGTTCTTGTAGGACTGCTCAGTGCTCTGCCATAGTTGAGTACGAAGTACTTGAAATCGTTAAACATTTTTAGATGCGGAGCATCTTATACTCGCGCCTTGTAGTGCGCCGTCCGCGCCGTCCGCGCCGTCCACACCGCTTCTCGAACATTCGACAGCTGACGCGCGCGCATGCGCCGTCGCGCCGTCGCCCACTCTTCCACCATCTGTGCACCCCTTCCTCCTCTACACACCGCGCGCGCTTCACTCCTCCACCATCTGTGCACCCTTCCTCCTCTACACACCGCGTTCGACATCTACAATTCTCCTGATTCTCCAGTGGACGCGCATGTGGCGTCGCGCTTCGAGAACATTCAACAGCTGACAGTGCATGCGCCGTCGTGCTGTATATATACTCAAGGTCGGCGCTCGCTCGCTCAGTTGCCGCTCGTCGGTTGGTTTGTACGGCGCGTCGACGTCCAAGGTCGCGGTGAAATGAATTCCAACGAATCCACAAACACAATGATCGACGTCCCTTCGACCAGCGCCGCCCTTTCGCATACGTGTGTACGTGTTCACTCATTTAACACCCCCTCCTACAACCACGTTAACCAATTTAGCCATCGACCCAAGTAAGTCGCAATTTAACACCCCATTTCACAACCACGTTAACCAATTTAGCCATCGACCCAAGTAAGTCGCACTTTAACACCCCGTTAACCAATTATATGCTCCGCATCCTCCTCAGTGTTCCCCCGAGGGAAGCTGCGGGCAATTTTTTTTTCTAAACAGTTGTACTTTTTGATTAAAGCGAACCATAAAAAAATTCCCGGTTTTAAATGCTAAGCATTTCTTAGCGAACTTCGGTGACTTTGAGCGTATCTATCTATCTATCTATCTATCTATCTATCTATCTATCTATCTATCTATCTATCTATCTATCTATCCACCTACGACTTTTAGCTCTCCTGGCTGTTTCGATAATGGTATTGATACCAAACTTGGTATGGCATAACACCACTGTATTAAGAACATATTTGACTAGTCATAACATGAAAACCATGACATGTATGTCATGAATGTAATGATTTACATTTCATGGTCCTGCAGCTCTTGCGGTGGTTTCATTCACATGACATGTTTCAGAACTGGCATGGTATGACATGACTGCATGGCAAACACAAGCGACAGACCCTAAGATGAAAATCATGACATGCATGTCATGTAACAAGATGACTACGTTCCACGCTCATGGTGCGCTCGCGGCCGTTTTGCTAGCTTCACTTATACCAAGTTTGGTATTACGGGACGTGAATAGATGACGAAGGTATCATACTGGCGCAGGCATGATAAACATGAGATTCGTGTCATGTAACAACATGACTACATGCTACACTTATGATGGGCTCGCGGCCACTTCGCTAGCTTCACATGTACCAAACTCGGTATTACGTGATGCCAGTGGAAGACGAAGGTATGTGACTCGTGCAAACATGATAATCATGAGATGCGTGTCATGTGAGAACATGACTACATGCCACAGTCAAGACGCCAATACATTTTGACATGACGCGGTGAGCGTGCTCGCCGGCATTCATTTCGTCGCGTCACGCCGGCGTTACCACGCCAGGCGCCGGTCCTGCCATATACTCGCAGGCGCACGCCGCGCTGCATTGCTTTGACGCATGCACGTTTCAGCGCGTCTGGCGTCCCTCCGTCAGGAAAAGAGGGAGACGCAGTGTTGTCTGGGTAACGCATCGGCGCGAAATGCAGCATATGTCGCATTTCGCGTCATGTGCCTTCGGGGGGCGCCGACGGACGCCGGTCGCGCCTGGCGTCAGACTATAAAGACCCAACTCCACGCACGCGTTCGCGCGCGAGATTCCACGCGCTCACGCGCCTATGCGCTACCACGTGATGGCCGGAGACGGCGCGCCAGGCGAAGCGCGCGCGTTCGGAAAGATCTGGCTATGCCAGATATTAGGTTCGTTCGATTCGCCTGCACCACGTGAACCAGTTCACAAGGTGCTGCACCTTACCATTCGTTTCAGCGGTGCAGCATTGACGACCGCTGAACCCTGCCATTCGTTTCGAAAGGTGCAGAAGAGGTGCAGCACCGGTTCACAATTTTCCTGCACCTCCTTCGCTGACGGTGCCGGCTTGGTGCAGGCGCGCGTGTAGCTGAGCAGACGACGCAGCACTTAGACGTAGGTGGCTATTAGGCGCCGTACTCGCCTCTACAAATGCGGTGTGTTTTGCCAAGATGTTTGCGCCTCATAAACTGTCCGCATGTGCGTTTCGCCATAGGTCGGTGTTTGCTGAATGGTGTAAATAACCGAAAAGAAATAAGGCCAACACCTTGTCGGCACATCGTCATTCGTTTCGGGTGTCGTGCTGTGCCTGCACCGCTGAACTCACGCTGCACAATTTCTGAACTTCGCGTGCACAGCCGTGAACCGGTTCCGACCGGTGCAGGTGAATCGAACGGACCTATTTTTACACGCGCCGGAAGTTGCTTCCTCGGCAGCAGCCAATCAAACGCCGCTGCCGCGGGCTTCCGCTCCTCCTGTCCATGACCTACTACACTCCTGACCTGCCCAGAGAGCACCTCTTCCAGCGCCCACGTTCTAGTTCATACCTTCTGCCGCTAGGGGCCGTCACCTACGAGCGGCGTGGCGCTAGTCAGCACCTGCTCGCTGACGTCATCTTCACTCTTTGTGGTCAAATTTTGACCAACAAAGCACTCGTAGTGCGTATTTATGATCCAAAATTTAGAATTATTCAGAAATAATAATACTAAAAGACATTCAGAATTTTTTTGCAATAAAATGCACGCTACCACGCATAGGCTGCCCTACATCGTGTAAATCTACGGGTTCCCACGTTTGTCAACCAGTGTGCTATAAATACTCAAGCGCTCTGAACACCTTGCTTAACCAGCAATGTATGGGAAGAAATAGTCACATATATGCCGCCAGTTCACTACAGAATGCAGGCATTCTTATACCAGCGCCTACAAAACAACCGTAAAGAAACAGACGAACAGGTTATAGGTAGCGCCACCTACGGCGAGCGATTGAACGAGAGCGGGGACACGCGCTCCCATAGGAACCCCGCTATCTGAACAGGTCAGGAGTGTAGTAGGTCATGCTCCTGTCTCTCAGCCGCAATGGCCGCCCTCTGCAAGTTGTCGGCGATGGCGGTCGATAACGAAAAACTAATCTCTTGTGTAGCCAGCCGGACGACCTTGTGGCTGGCCACGCACAAGGACCACAAGAATCGGCAAGTCAAAGATGCCCTGTGGAAAGAAGTGGGTCAAATAATGTATCCGGGGAAGGCCAGCAAAGGTACGTACGGCGCGTTTCCGCCGGCTTGACAGGTTGTGTTGAAAGCAGTGGCTGATATTTCATTTCGTCTACGCAGAGTGCATCACTGCGCTGCAAAAGCGCTGGAAGTTTTTGCGGGACAAGTTCCGAAGGCTGTTCGTGCTAGCCCAGAAAAAAAAGAAAAGCGGCATGGGCACGGAAGACGCCGACACCGAAGATGAGGGCGATGAAGGGAACCCGCCTGCCGACAGTCCAGTGCAGCCGGCTTCGTGGCCCTTTTACGAGCAGCTGGTGTTCCTGCGCGACACCATGACCTTCCGAGAGTAAGTTTATTGACGCTTTTATTGGCATTACGAACTAGCGAAAGAGAAAAGCTCGCGTATTTTTCGCGTTGAATAAAGTAGCTTGTGATTGTGAGCCTTGCCGCTTTCGGGAATGCTGGCGAAAGTTGCTAATACGCCACAAAATTTTACACGAAACGCGACGAGTAAAGGTAAGAACGAACAAAGAGTGCTTCTTGCGTATGTGTATTTCTGTCCTGTACACACCCAATGTGCATACTTTTGCGCCGTGCCCCGCGTTCCCGCACCAGAATAGTCTTGATTATTGAAAGCTAAAAATTGCTTGCAACAGTACCAAAACCGCATCTGTAACGTGCGGTATAATGCGAGGTTTAAACTAGGGATGCTCTAAAAGTGGAAACCTACAGTAATTAAAACTTGCTTGATTATGTCACGCTGAAGCCAACAAAAGTGAGCATTTTATTGCTCACAGTGATTGGTGGGGCTGCTCATCAGAGAAGCAGTTTTGTCCAGATGCAGAAGTGATTCCCTTGCAGTTCTTGGAAGCATATAGAAATTCTACACTACTCAGATGTACAAGTGGTGCCAAAGGTGCCCAAACCCTGTTGCATACAGTCATTATGCTGGACATCTTTCAGACAGCTGTAGAGGATGCAAACAGGGGGCAGATCTTGCACATACATTATGGGAATTGCTTCGAGCTATCTCTTAGAACCACATCATTGTTAGTGATGAGCAGTGGGAGACTGCTCCTCAGCTCAGATCCGGCAGATCAGCTCTGGGACATTCAGTTAGCCGAAGACTCTGCTAGGACCCAAAGGCACCTGGCTGATGCCTAGGATGGAAGGCTAGCCCTACTAAACTGGACAAAGAAATCTACTTTCCCTCTCCCCCCTTATAATGAAAAACAAAACAATTATAGTGTTCGCACACACTATGCTGTAGTGTAACAAGCATGCATTTATTAACAATGGGAATGTTGGCATGTTTGACGTTGCATTAACGATTGCCTGTGTAAACACACTAACTTGCTGGAAGGGTCTGCCGGCAGCCGCAAGTTAAAAAAGGAACTCAGAATGGCATGCGAGATCCATGAGGCGTTCTGTATAACACAATGCAGCAATGAGTGTGCTAGTACACAAACTATGGTTGTAAGAAGCATACATTTATTAACAGTGGGAATATTTTGCCATCTTTCAGGGCAAACATTGACACTTTTTTACACACCTATACCCTAATACATACACCTTCATTTTTGCTGTGCAGGACTTCTGGAAATTTCGAGTCCCAGAGGAGGCAAAGGAAGGAGGATGTTCGACAGGTGGCACGGCAGGAGACCCCGGAAACCCTTTTTAGAGACATGTGTCCGAGCCAGTTTGACACCATCGAGTTAGATCAGACTGATGACCCCGCCGATCTCTATCCAGCGCCGGCGGTGTCAGTTGAGTGTAGTCCGTCGCTACTGGAACCAGGAATGTCATCCCTTGAAGCGACGCAGTCAAGTGAGTCGGCACCATCACCGCTGGGAACTGCGTCAGCGCTTGGGTTGGCGGCAACGTCACTGGAAAGCCAGGGGTCCAGCCTTGCCAGCATGTCTGTGATGCAGCCACCTAAAAAAAAGACAAAAGAAAGACGACAATGACAGTTTACTTGTAGAGCACCTTGGAAAACTTACAAACAGTCTAGAGGACCAGGACGACCATCATTATTTTGCATTGTCGCTCGTGAAATCAATGAGAAAAGTAAAAGAGGAAGACCACTTGCGCATGCGCATGAAGATTCTGGAAGTGATCCAGCAATTTAACAGTAGCTGAAGTGTGGTGCTTCTTGTCCTTAGAGCTGACAAAGCGTGGGCATAGAGAATGAGGCATGTTGCAATATGAGGCATGGTGCAATATGAGTGGGCCAACATACATGGCTAAACATGATTCAGGGTGTCTTTGCTATTAAAGGAGAAGTTTACCTTCAGCAAAATGGGTGCAGCCCCTGCTCTTCCAAGCGCTTCAGGGCCCCTTGTTTGGAGACTCCGGGCTGGTGCCACTGCCACGGTACCTCTCCAGCGCTGCTGCAAAAGTAGGCCGAGAAAAGCGTCCTGGCATCCGCAGCATCTGCACTGAAGTTCCGTGACTGGGATCCCTGAAGCGGGAAATAGCAGGGGTCCACATGCCCCTGCCCCGACGTCTGCTGGATGCCCTGCCTCCACCGTCCTGGAACCACATTTCCGAACCTGTCCTTTTAGTCGAGGATCTGGTCCGATTCCTCATTTACGACCGCTAAGAAATTATGCAGTACACATGCTGCCTTCACTACATAATCCACATTCTTGAGGAGAAGCTGAATGGTGCGGAGCAGTATGCGCCACCTGGCCGCTGTGATGCCGAAGGCGTTTTCAGCACACCTCCTGGTAAAATGAAATAATAGTACAACACAGGTTTTAGAAGCAGCCACCTTTCAAAGCCGAATTATTAGACTATTCTTTAAAACTGCAGCTACAAGAATGGCAACGTAAAATGGGCACAGTGCTCATAAGCTCGCGTTTTTTTTTAGAATAAAAGCCCTATGCTCATTAATTGTACATAAAGAAATCTTTTCCGCTTATTTCTGTACGGCCTTCTAGAGAAGCAACGTGAACAGCTAATTCAAATCAGCATTTATGTTTGTAATGTAAGGTTAATCACAAGTCGCACAAGCTGCTACGCATGCCCTATTTTTCTGAGCTGGGTAAAGGGCACTTGTTATTGAGGTGGGGTCACAAACATTGTGCACGGTGCATACCTCAATTTGACTTGTGCTTGCGAGATCGTTTTGACATAATGATGGTTTGTACTAAGTGTGGTGAGCTTTTTATGTGCCCCTTCTGTTTTTAGATGTTTTTCCTCTGAACTGTTTTCGTTCAGCTGCTTTGTCCGCAAGTTAGAGCCACTGTTCTTGAGCTACAGGGTTGACTATATGCACTATATTGTGAAATTAGAGCCACTGTTTTTAAGCTATGTATTTTGTGTTCATTGTTTTTATTTTTCTTCATCGATGTCTTGCTGCGAAGTGTGCATTAAACGTTATTTCAAGTGCTTTCTGTGTTTGTATAAAATTGAGTATGGCAGGCTCGGCATACCCAAAGAAAGTGCCTGATATCATACCGTGCTCGGCTTAGTCTGTAATTGAACACTCTTCGTTCATCTTCAAGGAGTCTAGCAGGGAAAGGGCGCATAAAGTCGCGCCGCAGCTGGAACGCTTCATCCCCAACGAAAGCGTACGGCGCCACCTTTGTGGTGCCTGGGAGCTGCCCCAGTGAGGGGATGTCAAGCTGCCCTTCGGTTAGGGCCTTCCAAACTTCGTGTTCTTGAACACTCCGCCGTCACTCTGGCGGCCCTCTGCCCCAATATCGACCAGCACGAACTTCGAAGAGCTGTCGACCACGGCCATCAGCACAATGGCGAAAGTACCGTGCAGCAATAGGCGTCAGACCAAACATTAGCACATGTAAAGTTGTATGTGTAGGTGGGACCTACAATAATAAGCGATTACAAAGAAAAAGTATGACAAAATTTACAAAATCACCTATGCTGGCCACGCATTTATTTGTACCAGCTCATTGTGAAAGATTTCTGGCATGCACAGTGATAATTTAATTTAGCCGTAAGGGCTCTGAAAACACCTCTGTTGAAATTAAATTTCAAAGTAAACATCAAATCAAGCTGTCATAAGTACCTGCCGCAGCACTGGAAGAATACTGCATACATGAAGTATTCCGGCAAAACGACTTAGACCACGGGGCTGTATTCCTTCGTTTTGGCAAACTGCGAGCTCAGTCCCCTTCTCTGTCTCCCTGTCTCCCCTGCTTTCTGGAGCCCATGTGCACCATTCAAAAGTGGTACACAAGAAAAAAAAAGTATAGCATTGCAGGGCAAGGCTCTGGACGTTGTCCAAGCATTTTAAATTAGAAGGTAATTTAAGAAAGGGGTGAAGAATTTTAGGCAACTTCCTGCATTACAGAGTTTGGAAGCTTTTTATACCACTGAACTTAGCAACATTTCTTTTTTAATTGTCACAGTTACGCTACTGGCACCGCACCCCTACAAATGGGTGGTGCACATTGGCTGTCTATGTTGCCACCACACATTCTCCAGCAGACAAGGGCACACTACCCCTCCCGCATTAATGCTGTTCGTTTCAGTATACGTGCATAAATGGCCAGACTGACTTACCTTGTAATTGAAGAAGGCACTTCCAGATTTCGGCGGGCAGGTGATGGTGACGTGCTTCCCGTCAACAGCCCCCAAACAGTTTGGGAACTGCCAACGCCGGGTGAAGTCGCCAGCAATCTTGGCCCAGTCAGCCTTGGTTGGTACCTGGAATAAATTGGAAACCAGGAACAAACTTGTAGGCCGAACAGACCTATTTTTAGCTAAATATCTTTGTGAGGTGAAATGTGAAAAAATGACATTCACTTTTCTCTTGTGCATGCTCTTTGGGCATGGATCCACGGCATGGTGAACCAAATTTTGTACAAAGTGTAAGCTTCCAATCATGCTGAAGGCATGGTGTCACTTTTGTTGCCCAGTTGTACACGGTCAACGCAGTGCATTTTACCACCCCATTTTTTATTTCGACAACACAAAGGTGTGATTACTGCATTTTGAAAACCAGAGTAATCAAATAGACATAGATCAACAGGCTTTCAAAGCCCATAGGGATATATTGTATTTGCTAATCACAATTGCCTTAGGCACTGTTAATAATAAATTTTTTTTATTTAAACAGAGTCTTCGAAGGAATTGTTTGTACTGCAGATATGAAGTGTACCATTTACTGAAAGAAAATTTTATACAGGCTCTGACGTTACCCACCTTCATAAAGTGGTCCTTCAGACGAGCCCAAATGGCTCTACAGGTCACGTGAATGCTTCTCCGGGCAGTTTCAATGCCGACACGGTAGGCGAGGGCCACGTTGCAGATGTCCAGCCCTGAAGCCAGGTAGCTGCAACACAGAAAAAGTAATTTCTCCTCCGATTCACAATACATGGCCAGCACAACTGCAACAAAAGTGTTTGATAACATGCAATTTCTGAACAAAATTGCCTCTTTAGGTAACAAGCAAATGGCAATATTGCTTTCTGACACGAAGGGGCATCTATATTAAAAAAGTTTGAAGACTTGGCCAATGTGAGAAAGCATGAATGATTGCAACGCCCATTTCGCCATTTCACAATGCAAAAGCCATTTGTATAAGCTGACGTATGCATCCATGATCTGTTCACTGACATGTTTATGTTCTTGCATCAGCATCAGAAGGCAACCTGTACCAACCTCAAGGTTATTGCAAGCCTTTCGCCTGGCTCCAGGGGCTCTCGTATGAAGTGCTGCCGTGTCAAGTCCGCAGCAACAAAGCCCAGCAACTTGTCGAACAGCGCGGGTGACATGCGGTAAAACTTAAAAAAAAAAAAAAAAACTGCTGGTCGCCTTCCCGCATTCGACGCATCTGTAGGGAGAAAGAAAGTGTACTGTTGAAGATGGACACAACCATTTTAGTTACTTGTACACCGGGTAAGCCAGCTCCAACGGGCTATGAAAAGGGTAGATAATTCATCATGCATTTACAAGATGCACAGGTACTATCTTTAAGGGAGCTAGCTCATGTCGCAGCTACAAAATCTGGTGAATAAAATGGGGCATCTAGAGCACTCTGGAATTTTATTTTAATTTATACCAAGCGCATTAAAAGTTTTCTTAGCGCGGCACATATTGTTTAACCTCTTTTGCGCAAAAAGGAACACGCTAGCTGCGGGTTAAACGCGAGCACTTTACAGTCTGACGCCAGGCGCGACCAGCGTCCGTCGGCGTGGCCCGATGGCAACCAGCGCGAAATGCGACATGCTGCATTTCGCGCCCTCGGGCCGCTCTAGGTGGCCGGACACTGCTGTGCTTCGGCGACCCTTCTGGCCCAGCTCACTGTCCGGAGCTGTAAACCCGGTTGCGAGCTGCGCAGAGCAGCCTCCCATCGCTCCTGGTGTTCTGACCCTTGCCACGGACTCCACTTCCCCAACCACACCCCCCTCAAATGATTCCTTCGCGAATCAATAAAGTTGATTACCTACCTACCTACCTACCTGCATTTCGCGCCGATGCGTTACCCAGGTCTCCCTCTTATCGTGACGGAGGGACGCCGAACGCGTTGAAATGCGCACCCGTCAAAGCTGCGCGGCGCGCGCCTGCGAGTATATGGCAGGGCCGGCGCCTGGCATGGCAACACCGGCATGACGCGACGAAACGAACGCCGGTGAGCACGCACATCGCGTCACGTCGAAATGTATTGGTGCCTTGACAGTGGCATGTAATCATGTTCTCACATGACACGTATGTCATGATTGTCATGTTTGCACCAGTCACATACCTTCATTATCCATTCACGTACTGTAATACCAAATTTGGTAATGTGACGATAGCGAAACGGGCGTGAGCGCATCATGAGCGTGCATGTAGTCGTGGTGTTACATGACGCGCATGTCATGATTATCATGTTAGGGTCTGTCGCTTGTGTTCGCCATGCAATCATGCCATACAATACCAGTTTTGCAACATTCCATGCGAACGAAACCACCGCAAGAGCTGCAGGATCATGAAATGTAAATCATGACATTCATGACACACATGTCATGATTTTCATGTCATGACTAGTCAAATATGTTCTTCATACAGTCAGTGGCGTAACTAGATAGGACGGCGCCCAGGGCAAATATATTTCCGCGCCCCTCATTATCCCCCCCCCCCCCATTAAAAGCGCTAATGTAGGCTTCCGCGATTGCCTACTGGCGCGCGGCGGGCCATTTCGGAGGCCAAGGGCCACCAGTTCTGATTTCGATGAGCTACGCCCGCGTTTTTGTATAGTATTTTTCTTTTTTTATTCAAACTTCCGGAAGTCCCTTACCCGTCATTGTTCTCTTCCAGTCCACACTGCAAAAAGCTTGACGGCACGGGCGCTTCCCAGGCCCAAGTTTCTCGTACCTAAGCTTTCGCGCTATTTGTGCATCCCAAGGAATGCAGGGTGAGTACAAAACAAAGCAACCAGCTAGACACCGCGCCCTCGGGTCTGGTATGGGGGTTAAACTGGTCGGAGTGTTCTGCCGTTTCGCTCCGTTCGCTGTTCCATTGATGGAGGTCATCCTTGTGCGGCCGCATTCTTTCAGGGAAGTTCTTGGTTTCTCCAACGTACGAAGCGGGGCAGTCGGCACATGCTGTCGGGTACACTACGCTCTGCGCTTTTTTCGCAGGTGCGTGTTCTTTGGGCCAAAGGATGAACCTGCCCATGGCGGTGGATGGCATGTGGGAAACGTTGACCCCCGCCCTTCTATTGCTTTGCTGGCGCCCGCGATGCAGGGAATCAACAAACGTCGCCGTCGTGTCACGCTTTCTCCGTCTTTCCTCCAGAGAACTCTGCGAATAAACGCCTTTGTTTAGCCTTTGGTGCCGAGGTCACGGATTATATTCGCCCTTCCTTCCGCCGCTGCGTGGACGATTAGTCGTTGGACGATCGGCTATTTCGTTGGAGTTTTCTGTTCTTACTCAAAAAAGGTGCATTCGAACTTTTTTATTTTATTTTGTTTACGTACGTGGTTGGTTTCAGGGAAGCTTTCAGTAAGTGGTTTGGGAGGCTGGTGGGGTTCGCTGAAACTCATCTAACCCAGTGCTGCGGAGCACAAAACAAAGCTTAGCCGAGGGTCATGGGAAGGCACGGAGGTAGCGCAGCAAAATGAAAATAGAGGATCCTTTTCCCGATGCAAAAGCCATTGCGGCAACCCTTTCCTTCACCACCATCCCCACTTCCAGTCGTACATTACAACCTCGCCCCTCCCCCCTTCCAGGCGGTTTTACGGAAAAAAACATTGACAACCTTTCCAGGGGGCGCCAACCCGAGGACTCGGCTTGGCGCCCCCTCCCTAGTGGCGCCCGGGGCACTTGTACCCCCTTGCCCCCCCCTAGTTACGCCACTGCATACAGTCATCTTATGCCATACCAAGTTGGGTATGGATAACATTCTTGAAACGGCCAGGAGAGCTAAAATTCGTAGGCGGTTAGATAGATACGTTCAAAGTAGCCGACGTTCGCTAAAAAATGCTTCGCATTTAAAATCAAACGTAGCGCAAGCGCTAGGTGCGTTTCAGCAACCAGCCAACACAAACTCTGACGTACGTTAATTTGTGGTTTACCAAGATTGACCCTTCTTTACCTCCGTAGTGGTGTTGTTCTTATTGCATTGGTGGCACTCGCCCACAGAGGGAGATCGGCCAAGAACCGGGCGGCAGGATCTTTGGGTTAGTTGGTTATGTATTTCAAATCATTCAATAGAGTTTCAGTAAAACATAAAACAAATCTTAAATGTTGTATGAAGACGCTACGCGACCTAGCAGTCAGGCAATTATAGTCTCGGAGCAAGAAATAATAGTATCAATGGACTAACAAGGTAATATTTTTGTTTCCATTATGTGCGTTTACATTGCCCCTGTGTTGATGACGGTGTCGAGAGGGGCTCCGCATCTTGCCCATTCGCGTGGCATGCACTGTAAAATTGATTTTAAGTATGTTCTGGGCTATAATTGGTCTTGATATCTCGTAAATGTTGTGTATGTCTACACATAAATCTATCACGCCTCCGAAGTTTGGGCCAGTGCTTCTTTAAAGGCCAACTCCGGCAATTTTTCGAGGTTAGTGGATCGCAATGAAATTCACTGAGTACGTTCACTTGCACGTTCGCGCCATTTATTCACACCATCTGTTTACGGCGTGAACAGGTAGCGTCATCTGGCGGGAATTGTGTGCACCCAGGCAGGTTGGGTTTCGGTATTGCGTTTTTTTTTTTGCAATTAACAATTGTTTTGAAATTTCTTGAGCATTTGAGCTAGTCGGCACGTGAGAAGAGTATCTAAGGAACATGAAAGCACAATTAACCTGACATGGACAAAAAATCGCCGGAGTTGGCCTCTAACGCTCTTTATGAATACATTCTCAAAAATATATGTGCTAAGAAGCTCCCGCTTGCTAGCTCTCTATGCTCTACGTTCGCCACACAAGGTATTTATGATACTGGGAACTTGGTAATGGATGTTTATGAAATAAAAATTGAGAATTCAGCCACCCTCTCCTGGTGTGGAGGAGGAGGTTCAATGAACAGTAATCCTAAACTAAGGTTATGTCGTGTTGCCAAAATATAAAAAAATACTTGTAATTAAAACACGCACCAAAACCTAAGTGATTTGTAGTTCAAGTAAGAAACTCGCAATAAAATTAAAACAAAAATTTTTTGAAAACATTTGAAGCACCATTGCGTGCGCATCGCGAAGAAAAACATGGCGACCAACGTAGCGTTAGCGTTGTGTTGAAGTCCGCATCGTCAAGTTGTTTACGTTCACGAATAACGCGTGAAATAAAATAAAAAGTAGCCATGGGATCGTCCAAGAACACAAGGACAAGGATCGCGATCGGGGAAAGACGAAGGAAAAGAGCAAGGACAAGAAAAGTCGCGTCGTTCGCGCTCCAAGTCCAGGGAGCGAGACGGGACCAAGGAAAAAACATCGCCACCGCGACCGCAAAACGCGCACGCACCGCCGTTCAAGACGAAGGACAACCCGCGGAAAAGGTCCGGGTCAAAGAGGAGCGTGAATTGTCTCCTCCCAGACCCAAGCAAGACCCAAGCGGGTCCGAAAGTGAGTGACCGTGCCGTGTCGGCTCGCTTCGTGCGTTGGCAACAGAAACCACTCGCCTCGATCGTTTAGAGGTCGCGGCGCTCCAATGCTGACCACAAGGTCGCGGGGTCGAATCACGGAGGCGAAATGCTAGGGGCCAGTGTTCTTTTAAGATTTAGGGGCATGTTGGAGAACACCAGATGGCGAAAATTTCCGGAGCCCTCCACTGCGGCGTCCCTCAAAATCATATCGTGATTTCGGGACGTAAAATCCCGAGGTTTAAACAAATTGTCAACGATAATCGTTCGTCGTGCGTCACTCTTAACAACATCTCTATTCTGAGTGGTGTCTGTGGCAGTTGAGTGCGTAGAACGTTTTAGACTCGAGGATATTTAGCGCGTCACAGAAGAGAAACTCTGTCAGCTTTGTAACCCATGACATCGAATCAGGGAGGCAGTCAGATTGAATCATGATGTAAATTAATGGAAATATGCAACTGCGTCATATATTTCCCTTAATTTACGTCATGCAGGCCCATTAGCATTCAAATCAGCCTGTCAGAAGGCGTGCTTACGAATACAGCACAGAAATACCCGCGTGAAATACATATTGCCAACGCTTTCATATCTTAGTCTTGAAGCGCCATCAATTACGCTGTAAACAATCTACTACAAGCTGTACGATGGCAGAGTGAACAGTTTTACATATTGTTTACACGTGTATCTGGTTATTCAGATGCAGGAACACAATCAAACGCAACGGAATGTTTGAAAAGTACCACATTTCGTGCTGTTACAGTTTAGGTGTAGACGTGAAAACTTCAGCTTAATTTTTGATCACTGCTTTAGTAGCTGTTTTGATTGCATAGTCGAAGAATAGCCGTATATGTTTAGTCCTCATATATAGGTTTAGCGTATGAAATAATCTTGTTGAAGGTCATCCAACTGCAAATTACAAATTTCGTTGTATTCTCTGAACACCTCCGGTGTGTTGTGAAATAGGGTTTATGCTCTTGTACTTTCTGGTACTGTTAGACTTACTTAGAAGTACGCTAATCTCGGCTCATTTGGGCATTTTACTTAATGCCTCACTCGATTTTTGTAAAAAAAAAAAAAAAATCTGGGGGAAAGTTTTGCTTGTCGATATCTTATTTTACCCTTGCCAGTCTTGGTAAACGTGCACAAGAAAAGGGAACTGTTTGGAGCTCACTTATTTATCTCAATCCTTAAATTTATCTGATAACATGTTCATAGATAATAGTAGTTTCCAGAGCAAACAAAATTGGCTACAGCTAAAGATACAGCAAAAGCTGGTCATCACTTTGATTTTATATTTTTGCATCTTCTGGACAGCATTAAAAAATGCAAATCATCATAATTAGAGTGTGTGTGTATACGGCTGAACTTGAGCTCGTAGAAGTGTCAAAAAAAAAATTCTCTCTGTTCTGTTGCTGTCGTGCTTGTGGACCATCAATCTTAAATCTAGCAGACTGGCAGTACTCCAGCAATTAATGAATGTGTTGATTTTTCCTTAGGTGATACAGGGTATCAAGACAAATCTTCCCTTAGCATTGAGGAGACCAAGTAAGTTTTTTATTATTTTGGTGCCGCTTTTCGCTGGATGCCGCTGATTGTTGTTCACTGTGCCAAATTTTTTCCTTCACTTTCCCAGCAAACTACGAGCAAAACTCGGGCTCAAGCCTCTACAAGTTGATGGAGGAGGAATTCCAGGTACAGTTTATTTTGGCATGTTTTTTTTTTCAAGTGAGTTAAAAGATCTTGGTGGCAGCGGCGTTGTACGTGAAAAACCTTTCACCAGCGATTGTACAGAAACGCAGCTCTCGAAGGTGCGCCTGTCGCAGGCATATTTGTATGTGCCGTTTTCTAATAATTGATGCTGTCTCAGTCGTGTACTTGTTGGTGATCAGCTGCTTTTGATGCGGCAATCTCGTATTTTATTGAGGGGACTTGTAATTTCATGTTCTTACATTTCATTGTTGGCCAGTTACAAACGCATGGCCGTGATTGTTGTTTACAGCAACGTTAGTGTTTCGCTCTTATGCACGTGAATAAATGCTACATTCCCAGCACGGAGGAAGAGAAAAGCTAGAGGGATCATTGTGAAGTGCAATAGTAAAATAGAAAGAAGAGCAGTACTTAGGGCATGCACAGCCCAAGATTTGATTCCACCCGTTTTCCTGGCTGGGCAGCGGCTCCTAAATTTTTCTTACTTACCAGTAATTTTCTCTTTTCAGTGATATCACCATCTGACATTTCTAGATGCTATAAGGGATATGTGAATACTATGAATACATTCGATTCACGTATAGTTTTGAAGTATTCGCTATTTCAACTTCCAGTTCTTGCTTTCTTTCATATTTTTCTCTTAGTCAAGTATCCATTTTTACAAAGCAGAACAGATGGTTATTGCACTAGCTCTCCTTGATCCACAAGGAACTGATATTTATGTGGACTCTAAATCCGCTGCTAGGGCCTTCGCTTCTGGTTCGGCGTGCAAGGAAGTTTTTAGAACTCTCACTCACAAGGAACTCACCCACCACACTATTATTTGCTTCCCTGCTCACCTTGGCTTGAAGGTCGGGGGCCCTCCCAATGTGAACGAGCTAGCCCACTCCAAGGCGCGAGGCTTCACTTACCGCGCCGGGACTTGTGCTTCTCAGACAGAGGAATCAGCCCCCAACCTTTTTTTTGGGGTCATTTTGGCTACCTTCAACGAGATCACAAAGCACTATTATTTAGGCCATAGGTCCTTTCCAATGCCACACGAAAAGTTGTCTAGGCCACAGGCAATCTCTCTTTACGTGCTTCAGACAGAAACGTATCCTAGCCTCGTAACCTACAGTCATTACTCCGATATTTCAGAACTATGACGGACTGCCACAATTGCAGTGATTTTAACCACATACTCTGGAGGTGCCCCTTTTTACAAGGAAAAAATGAAGAATTTTCCGAAAATTTCTTTCATTTAATGCTCGCTAGTCCGGTTCTCATACAACAACTCAAGGCTGTCCAGAAGGCCCACGATGCGGCGGTGAGGTTAGGTTTTCCCGTCCCTACGTGGGAGCGGCCTGTGATTCTGCCCCTATGAAACAGTGGTGGAATCCCTCAGGACACCAATAAAAGTTTTTCGTCCATCCATCCATCAAGTATCCTAGCAAAGCATGTTAACTGGAATTTATCTGGAGCAAAGAACCATTCCTTTGCTTTTTGAGAACAACTTCCTGCCAATATGTCCTCCCTTAAGTAAACCGTACAAGGTTTCTCGTCCAGCGTCTCCTTGGTCATTGGACTTTCCATATAGCATATGACCTTTAGCCACTGGTACAGTCTTTTTCACTGTTCTATGAAATGAAATGACCGTCCTTCTGTAGAGTAACTGAACTGTAGAACAACTGACTGTACAATGTCTAGATCATTATTTACATTGCAATTACATTTCAATTGCTGTAGGATACATTCCATCTGCTCTCTGATGCAGATTTGATGCCCAAAACTTTGGCATTAAATTAAGTAAGTTTTATTAGTTTGTAGACTTTTGGTCATAATTGATGCCACCAAGGGTGAAAGAAACCAAAGTGGTCAAGATTAATTCAGGTTTCTCCACTACAGCGTGCTTCATAATGATATTTAGTTTTGGCACTTGAAACTCCAAGAAGCTTTTCTTTTGCATAATGCCGTCCGTGTTTGTAGGTCTCGGAGATGTACCCGTTGGTGATGCCAATGAGGACGAAAGGAAGGAGGTCTTTGTCAAGACCGAGAACATGCAAGCTAAGGTGGAGGCACAGAAGCTGAGGGAGAAGATCTCGTCCAATCGGGAGAAAAGGAAAATCGCTGAAAAGTACAGGTGAGCGTGGTTACCTGCCTATGACAGGGGACATGAAAATCCTTTTGGGATTGCTGAGAAAATAGATCCTGCGAAAGCATACAACGCCGTAAACAGCTTAGCAAAATTCTGCAATCGTGCGTGGAAAGAAGAGTTTTAGAAGCAGAGTGCGGAGTTGACGTTTTCTCAAGTTCACTGTCTTCACACAGAGGCTCGTCCTCGTTTTTTTTTTTTTGGCCTAGGAGGTGCCTGATTTTTGTCGTCAAAACACGGATAGTATGCATGCTATCCGTACAGCATTCGGATAGCAGGCTATCTGATGTCCATGCCATTTGTGCTACAAAATACGTATAGCATGTAGCCAACATAAATCGCGAGGTGTGTTTGGATCAGATACACTTCTTGTCACATGATACTGTCACGTGCTGGTGCTGTGCTCTGTAGTCTGCTAACGTTACATAGTGAGCCACAGCTGTGCATACAAACCATACAAACCATAGCAAGAGTGAGCGGTCATGTTTACCAGATGCTGTCACGCTCGTGACACACGCTGAAATAAATTCTAGACTGAAATAACTAACGCTGAAATAAATTCTAGATGTGTCGATTCCGATGCACTCGGCGGGTTTAGAGAAAACACTTTAGAGGGTGTGACAATTCTCTACTTGTTCTTGACGGATCCAAGAAAATATTAAATCAATCAGTTGTAAGGCAATCAAACTCTGATACTGTGGCTGTATGATGTCCTGGATAAATGGTTCAAAACCCTTTTAATTCACAGGGTCCTCAATCTTACATCGATAGTTATTTATGTAAGTAAAGTTTACAATCTAAGTGCAAAATTTGCTTAGCGGGTGCTAAATTGTATGCTCACCATCTAGAATCATAATGCTTTACAAGTGTCAAGTGAAATGTAGCTGTTTTTGAAAACATATACCATAGTTCCATATGCTCAGTTATTGAGTAATTTGGATGTTTGGTGATGCTACTTCTAGAATGAATGGGTTCACGGGCGTGCATAAGCCACCTTACTTTCGTGGTATGCAGTATATTCAGAGGATTCATATTGGATACATTAGAAGCTTGATTTAAGGAAATCCAATTTTATGAATACCCCGATTGAACGAACAAATTCATATTCCCCACACAGTTGCCCTTAGGCTGTTTTGCTTACTGTTTTAACGAAGTTCCCAATTTCGCAAAATGATTCGTGGGTTCCCTCAATTTTGTTAGGTGGAGTTTTAACTGTACACACTGTGCATCGAGAGAAGGCAAGCTTTTGCTTGCTATGGGGCTCGCACCATGCTGAAGCACTGTCAGGTTTCTACGATTGACAATAGTGGAATAAAAATAGCCGGCATAATTCAGAACGCTGGTGCGACTACCCGAATGTTTTTTTTTTTTTTATAGCGCACTGTAGCGTCCTGTATATCTATGCACTGTCACATTCCAGGGAGGTCAAGGGTCTTGGGGAGAGTGACGAGGACGACGACGCTTTGAAATGGGTTCAGAAAAGCCGCAAGCTGCAAAGTGAAAACAGAAGGCCGAGCAGAGAGTGAGTGTGGTGTATAAAAGAGCTTGTGCTTTCATTTCATTGGGGCCCTTCCTAGAAAACGTGAAGCTTGTTGGGATTTTTGAAATCGTTTTGGCTCATTTGTTCTGAATATCATAAAAACTGTGTTTATTTAAAACTGCATTATGAATTAGCAGGTGAGTGCCAGTAAGATGCAGATGTTGCATTCTTTTCTCTTATAGAATGCTGGTAAGGTGTTGTTCATGATCTGGGAATACCTGTCAAATGCTCTTCGCTGCATCCTTATTCCTCTACTTGCTTCAGTCTCACAGATCGTATTGGCGTACTAGACATAAGCCTGAACGCTTACAGAAAGGGTGCAATCTAAGTTGAAGAAGATGCAATGAACTATGGTACGGAAAATTATAGATGTAACACTAAGGCACAAGAAGAGAGCAGAGTGGGTCAAGGAACAGACAGATGTTAACAGTTATTTAGTAAAATTAAGAGCAGTGATGGATGGGGCATGTAGCATGAAGGCAATATAACTGCTGGTTATTAATAGACTGGACTCTAATTGAAGGCAGAAAATAAGGTGGACTGTCATGATTCAGAGTTCACTTGGATAATATAGCCGCAATAAGTGTGGGACCACTTTAAATGAAGAAACATGAAAGATTCCTTTCCTCACAGTTAGTGTAGTCAGGCTGCTAATGATGATGAAAATGGATCTGTTTGTTTTTGGATTTCTCGAGATCACTGCGGCGTGGATGTGTATTAATAGAAAGGACATGTAGTATTCTATGTAAAGCCACAAAATTCTTAGAATATTTTGCATTGCATGGGGTAAAGGTCTGTGAAAAGATTTGAGAAACAGTTTTTTGAATTTGTGTTTCTTTAGGCAAAGATGTTAGAAGAGATGGATGCGGAGTTTGGCATTGGAAAGATTGTCGAGGAAGAATTCAAGCCCACGAAGGTAAATTTGGATTGCTTGTCTCTGCTACTGATGAAACAATGCTCACTCCCGTCTGTTTTTTTTTTCCTCTACCAGGAGTACACAGCCAAGCACTTAAAGGGACTTGAAGTGTTGCACAGCACTGAACGCTTCAAGGAAGGACAGTCTGTCATTTTGACATTAAAAGACCAAGGTAACAAAACTTTCTCACCCATGCAGCTGCCTAGTAGTGAGGGCTGTAACGCTAAGCAGAAGATGACTGACGTAGAGACAAAGCACTAAATATGAGTGCTACTGTTTGTTATTTGTTGGTCTGTCATGTTTTTCTAGATACTTTGTCTTGTCTTTTGTGCACGAAAGCAGGGAATTGTCCGAGAGGGTTAGTCTTTTCTACATCGTACACAGATAATCGGATGGACGAATTATCTAAGGAAGCATAGGGCACATTATTTGTGATTGCTTAACTCTATTGCAATGATTTGCTCTTCAATTAAAAAAAAATTGAAGTGTGTGAAAAATTACTCGTTAAGAAGATGGGATCCGAAGCCACAACCTTCGACGCATCTCATGCTCTACCAGCGTGGGGATATAGCTCTGACGAGTAACCATGGCATATCAAGATTTTCAGCAATCTCAACGCCTCTTGTGTGCCCCGTCGCGGTGGTCTAGTGGCTAAGGTAGTCGGCTGCTGACCCGCAGGTCGCGAGATCAAATCCCGGCTGAGGCAGATGCATTTCCCATGGAGACGGAAATGTTGTAGGCCCGTGTGCTCAGATTCGGGTGCACGTTAAAGAACCTGAGGTGGTCAAAATTTCCGGAGCCCTCCACTACGGCGTCTCTCATAATCATATGGTGGCTTTGGGATGTTAAACCCAACATATCAATCATCTACCTTCTTGTATGAACGATGCGGCATCTTGAGGTTTATTTGCAGCCGTTTTTTCTGTGAACGCAGTTGAGATTGTTAAAAAACAGCGCCTTTCTGCTTTGTTTTAAAGGTGTTCTTGACGAAGGGGATGACGTGCTCGAAAATGTGAATTTGGTGGAAGCTGAAAAAGCGGAGCGAAACGTGGAAAACCGCAAGGGCAAGCCTGGCTATCAGCCTTACGATGACACTGAAGTTGATGAGTTTGGAATTGTAAGTTCGAACACTTTTCCTTTCATTTCTTTTGAGGGGATGGCTTTGTACTCCTTACTAATCGACATTCTCGAGCATTTTGACACGAGCACCGAGCGGCACTCTCGTTTATTTTCTAGATGCATCTGGTCAAGCACTTGCGTTTGGTTTTCAGAGTGTTAGTGAAAATTCTTTGAAAAATATAAATAGTGATTATTTGTTCCAGTGTGCGCAGAAGTGTGAAAATGATGTGAAGCCACCGCTGCAAAATGTGCAGCCATTGGCGTCCATTCTCAGAGCACTGAAAGGGCACTGGATTTTTTATTTTGCCGAACTTGTAACAGAACTTTGGAAGTTTCCAGTGTTGCTGCCTAGATGCTAGCAGTAATATAACTTCAGTGTATCTTGCTCTTATCTAATTCTACTCTATTCGTCCTTCCCCATGCTTCCAGGTAAAGAAGAAGTCTCTCTTGTACAAGTACGACGAAGAGATCGAAGGCGTAAAGCGAGAGAAGTTCAGCATAGGTAAGTTCCATCCCTGCATCTGCTGTTTGCTTTCAAACGAAAATGTCCCTGCTGTTAACCAGTTGAGGCTCGAGCTTTCCCTACTTTCTATCTGTCCATGTTTGAAAGTAAGCGAATCAAAGCTCAAGTAAAAGAAGCTTATTTACTCTTTAAGAGACGGCACATAATGCAATGGAAAACACTTGTGTGAATTAACCACTAAGGTACTCATCAAGCTGTGCCAAACCATGGATTGCCGTGGGAAGGGCCCGACAACAGGCTGTAACGAGTATACTGACTTGAATTCTAGACATTTTCGCTCTTTTGAGTTAATTAAACACACGTGTCGAGAAACCTAAAAAGAGTAGCATCATGGTGCCTTGGAAAGCATCGAATTTGTTTTTACGCTGCTACATTAAGAAGGCTTTGGTAACGATTTCGATAGTGAGAGGACAGTTTCACAGTGGCGGGTCAGCACAGTCTGACGTAGTTTCTACGTCGGGTGGTGAAAGCAACTTGTTCCTTAGTAGCACCAGGTCTCTCATTTAGGGAGCTATCCTCGTGGTGTCCATTCGGCCTCCTTTGATTGGCTGGAGCTGGCAAGCAGCATGCCGCCTGTTTCCGGTCTTTCTGCCGCAACGTCATTTGATGCTACGCAGCTTTCACAACTCTTGACACAAATGAGGAAGACGGAATGCATTTTGCCACAACGAGTGCTGCCCCCAGAGATTCGCTTTTAGACGCACATCTTGAGGCTGTGCATGGACTCTAATCACGTTAGCCTTGTATTATGTTTCACGTGAGCACCCGCCTAACGTCCCTGAAAGGTCTGCGCACATTCCTTGCATCGCTCTTTAAACATCTCAACACGTTCACACGTGTGTGCAAATCTTTCATGTTTGTTTAAGAGTGTTATTACTTTACATTTCATCCACTTAGTTTCTTTTTACGCTGGGAATGTGCTGGCAGGTTCGGTGTGCCGACGTGGTCAAGCGCACCATGACGTCATGACTCGCCGTTTCTTGCTTAGCTTAACACGCTCCAGCAAATTGGACATGTCCACCCATTGTCAACTCTGGCAATTGGACTTGTCACCTAGCTACCCTGAGAGCAAGCAACATTGGATGCATTCGGGACACAGAATCAGCATGATAATTGATGGTGGCGCAGACAGAGGACACATGCAAAAGAAGACCCGTTCAGGACAACATAGCGCTGTATTGTCTCGAATGTGCCTTCTTTTTCGGTGTCCTCAGTCTGCACTACCATCAATTATCATGCTACCATACCAACAGGCCCGCGGTGCTCTAGTGGCCTAGGTACTCTGCTGCTGACCAGCAGGTTGCGTGATTGAATCCCGGTTGCGGCAGCTGCATTTTCGATAGAGGCAGAAATGCTGCAGGCCAGTGTACTCAAATTTTGGTGCACGGTAAAGAACCCCAGGTGGCCAAAATTTTCTGAGCCCTCCACTGCGGCGTCCACCATAATAATATGGTGGTTTTGGGACATTAAACCCCTCAGATCATTATCCCAAATCTTTGCCCTCGTTAGCAATATGTTATGCCTCATCATCACTATGTCCATTGCAGCAGCACTGGCTTGCATGTGCTGGGTGATGAAAACCTTAAGATCGAACTAGACTGCATATATGCATGTTTCTTGGCACCAATGTGTGGAGAGGGTTAACAGTGCACGTTGAAGGAAATGTCATTTTTGTGATGCTTGAAATTGTGACAGTACTTCTTTGAATGGATTGTGTGACACTGTTGTTCTACTCCAGGTGCGGGTCCGACAGAGGCCGATAAGGAAAGGGAGTTGGAGTTGGTACGAATGAAGCTGAAACAAAACAGAAGGCACGTATGATGCATATACTACGGAGGGTTATCAAAAATATATTTTTCAAATTTCAACAGTATGAAAAAAAAATGTGTATTGATTAACCTGATTGCTTTTAATTCCTAACTTGAGCTCGCATATTTCACATAAGCATAGGTGTGGCTTCCCCTGACAGGTTTTTTTTTTCATCCACTTTAGTTTGTTTTCCACCTTCTCATTTCCATGTTTCCA
>WOVY01004937.1:0-13419 GCA_013436015.1 Rhipicephalus annulatus
GATAGCCGTAGATAAGGCTAGCACGTGTGAAGACAGCAGCAGGTTCAATGAGGAACCAAATTTGAGTGCTGCTAAGATGCTGCGCTGCGTAGTGAGGTCGACGAAGGAGGCCAGAGCGGCGGCGACGAGGTGCTGTGCCAGTCAACTGTTAGCGAACAGCTAGATAGCTGTAGAAAAAACTGGTACAGACCTCACCTGTTTGTTGTCGCGACGGTGGATCTTGCAGACAGTGTGGAAGTATGCAAGGACACCGAAGAAAGCTCCAAGCAGCGAAAGTAGGTAGCGGGGGATATCAGTGCAGTCGCAGACAGCTCTCAGCAATGCGAGCTAGAGTGTTTGCAGGAAAGCAGCTGCACTGTTCCTAAGAGCGTCAAGCTGTCCGCCGATCTAGAGTGTGAAATAGGTGGTTTTTTCGAAAATCATCTAGACGGAGCCGGCGGCTCGACAGCTGGACGAGTGGTAGTGAGAGTGTTAGCGACCTTGAGTCTGCGAGCAGTAGGCTCAGAAACGAACCGCAAAAAGCGGCGCAGACGAAAGCGACGTCGGAGAGCTGCGAGCCAGACGAAAGACACTAAGGTGTGTAAAGAAAAGCTCGACATCTCTGAGCGTAGTGAAACAGAACTGGGGTGTTCTGCATCGACGTCGAACTCGGCTTGCATTGCGTCCTAGACACCGAAGAAAAGTAAAAAGAAAGCGGGAATGCAATCACGGGGAAAGAGAGCAAGTCTTATGAGTTGCCTTTGAACTGTAATACTGCGACGACTCAACCGCGACAAATTTCAAGGCAGTGCGGGACAGGTCAGTCGCAAACGTCGCCGTAAAAGAGGTAAGCGTACGCGAGCGACAAAGCGAAGGCATGAAAGAAGTAGCAATAAGCGTGTGTGAACGACGGAAGAGTGGGTTATCGGCCAGTTCGCCGGGGAGGCCTTTGTGTCGTGCAGCAAAACGCCAGCGGCTAAGCGGTAGGGCCATGGCGCCAGTCCACGCGACGGTATGCGCGGGGGAGACTTCAGAGCTTTTTCACGGAAAGAGTGTCGACGTGGTCCTAGAAGAAAGACCACATAGCTAAACACCGCTCGGCTAGACCAAATAGGACACGTCACTCTTTCCCTTGGATTGCTCGGGTTCCCTCTGCCAGATTGACAAAAGCCGGCCGAAATCGCAAAAGAGGCGTAACGCTGCTGTTCAGCTGGAAGCACGTGCTCGTTGTAGACCCGGACGTCTCCGAATTCACCAACCACCGCGGCCCGCCGCGTGTACGACTGAAGAGGGAGCGACAGCTGTAGGCTGGAGAGTCGGACACAGGAGTTTTTTTTTTTTTTGGAACATATTTGTTTGTTATATCGGTTTTAAGTGGTTTGTTCCTGTGTCATCTCCACAGCTAGTTTGCTTTGATACTTTTTTCTTCCCTCTAAATTTTTGTTTGTGTGTGCGCTTTGTCAAAATTTTGAGTTAAGTTCTTAAGCGGTATGCGGAAGCAATTACTCACCTCGGTCATCCGACTGCGTGAAAGGAGTTTTTAAGATAAGAGCACGCATGTCGCAAATGAAGTTTTTAGTACGCCCGCAAAATTTACAGGAGTGGTTGGCTATAGGTTAGAGGGAAATAGCCTATAGGGTTCGGGGTGCGATTGGTGTGCTGACGCTCTTTGGATGAGAGTCTGATGTCGTGCTAGGGCGCACAGCAATGGGCGTTCTTTAAAAACATGAGCTGACATGAAACACATCCAGCAAATGAGAGTGTTAGTACACGAGTTGCATTTCCCCTTTGTTATTTTAGTATGTGCTCAGGAATCAGATGAATTCTTTCGCTGAGCGTTATGTTATATCGAACGTTGAAATTAGAGATGCGTTTTTAAGGATTTACCCAGTTCGATATCTTGAGAAAATTCACGTTGAGGTGAGGGTTTAAGGATACCTAGGTGAGAGAGATATCGCCTATGGTTAGGTTGCGTGTTGGTGTGCTAGCGTTCTTGGGATGATAGTATGATGTCGTGCTAGAGCGCACAGGCAAAGTCATGTGCGCTCTTTTAAAAACAGGGGCTGACATGAAACTACATCCAGCGGATGGCATGTTAGCACACAAGGTTTTGTTTAAGTGATTGTTTATAAAGATCATATGATCACTTGAGCTGAAAGCACTGCGTTCGCCACATTTTGAGGCTAGATACATTTCTAGGATTAAAAGACGCAGTTTGATTTGATGTGAGAGAGTTTTGTTTCGCGTCAGGGTGTCATAAAAGTAGGTACTCTCGACCACACCTTGCAAGTATGTATTGAGAGAATGAAGAAAACGCCCAGATAACTTGTGTATAGGGTATGGCAGCATTGGTGTGAAACCTTTGTATTTGGTTGTGTTTCATAAAATAGTCAGAAATTAAATGTCAGTTACAACTTAGTAGTGCGGATGGTAGGAGAAAGCTAGTTTTGAAGTAGTGTGATTACGGTTTATGGGGGCCAAGTTTGTATTTGCCTTTGTGTGCTTTTCTACACGGCAATTTGTTCCATCTTTGGTAAGCATCTCCACAGCCATGATTGTTGTAACTTTGGTGGCACAAAAATTGTTTCAAAATTTTAGCGTATAGGTTTCTCTTTTGTTTGTGTTTTGAGAAGCCTGGAGGGTTTTTAAGCGGGTCCAATGTGCTTGACTGCAGCATGGTATTGTGTTGTGTGGTTCGCCTTGCTGTTGTCGGTCATTGTGAGCTGGATTGGGAGTTGGTTTCAAGTACGCAGCTGGAGAGAACAGCCAGGCCATCGTCCTCGTCACCAGCCATTCTCTTCGTGCCCAGCGGTGGGAGCGCTGGCCAGCCGAGATTTTCCGGGCGGCGGAGGAGCTGTTAGGTTTGGCCTGGGGATTCATCTCTCAATCCCTTCGGCGCCCCAGTCTTACCGACGCTGTCAAATATTTGAGTGATTGTTCCAGACCAGGCGGCGGGCAGAGGCGAGTTCACGTCCTTCAAAGCGGACCTTTTGTCGTCACTTCAAGCAGAAGCGGTGACTAATGGACTCGGCGACTCATCGGGCGACGGCAAAGCTGGCGTGGTCAGCGCGGAGCTGACAGAGGAGCGGTGCTCCCTTTTGATCCCCAATCACCAAGCCGACCGGCCGACTGCCTATTCTCGTCAGGCATTGTACGTGCTAGCCGGAGGACCAAGACGTCGTGTCGCCAAGACGTCGTTAGCCGTTCGAGAGAGGCCACAGAGACGGCGTCTTCCTGAAAGAGACCGCGACGGACAGCACCGCAAATCACCCCGCTAATTGAGCGAACAAAATCGGCGGACCCTTTGAAGTATGCTGCCAGGATCGTAGGGAACTCTCAAGTGGCGGCACACACACGACGCGGAAGAGCACTGCTGGCGCCACCACCGTGCAGTGTTCACCGTGGACCTTGCATGCTCGCCTCCCTCACCTGTGTGTGCGTGATTGGTGTTCGACTCTGAGAGGAGGAGCCCGACAGGGCATAAACGAAGCAGCAGAGTGCTGGACGGAGATCTCTGAACCTGGCGCTGAACTATGTAGTGTTCAATCACCACGCTCGTGGTTTGTTAAACCACTATCCCTTCTTTTCTGTAAATATGTATAAATAATGTGTGTCATAAACCCCCTGTTATGTTTTTCCCGTATCCTCCTGCGTTCCTCCTTTCGACCTGAACAACTGATGGCAGCGGCGGGTTGTCATCATCCTGCAACTTCCTCCTTCGCCAACCTTTACAACTGGTTGGCAGCGGTTGAGATCGACTTCATGACATGGTGCCGTGCTGTGGTGAGTGCTTGTCTTTGCTTTGACTTTCCAGGCTTCAATTGTGTGAGTTTATTAGAAGCTGGATTGTGTGTGGTTTAGGGAGATTACCTTTTGTGAGTTTTGAGTTGTAGGGATCCCCTAATTATGTGTGAGATGCAGGACCAAAGTACAACGGCAATCATGTCGTGGAAAGCAATGCTAAGAGATGAACTTTTGTGTGTGAGTAAGCATCTAGGCATTGAAATAGAGGAAGGAATGAGTAGGACAGCGATTTGGATGCTGATCGCGCAAAAAGCCAGTGAGGACGAGATTCAAAACGCAGTAGAAATTTTGAAAAACAGGAAAAGGAGAAACGGGAGCGAGAGGAACGCGAACGAGAGGAACGGAAACGAAAGGAACAGGAAAGAAAAGAAAAAAGAAAGATTGGAACGACAGAAAGAAAGAGAGCAGTGGGAGGAAAGCCTGAAATTAAAACAGGAAGAGAGAAAAAGATCAATACTGTACCTTAGATTGGCTCAAGTAAATTCGAGGATACATGCATTCGAAGCGGGCGAGGATTTAGAGAGTTATCTAACCTCTTACGAGAAAGTTTGCAGGGAACTGGAGCTCGACAAGGAATATTGGTCTTTAGCCTTATCGAGTGTCCTTCCGTGCAAATTGATGGGTAGGTTACTATACCTTTCCGAGGAACAGTTCAATAGGTACGAGGTAGCTAAGGCAGCTTTACTGCGGTGCTTCGGCATCAGAGTTGACAGAAAGCGAATAGAGTACAAGCTCACGAACGCTCCCGTGAAGAACGCGCGACGTTGTGCTGGTAGTAAAACCAAGCCTGAGAGAGGTCCGCGTGTCTCTTATAGCTCCAAGGTGGGTAGTGAGCGAAAAGGGGAGATAGAAAAACGGGAGCGAGGTGACGAGCGTGAGCGAGCACTCAGCCTAGTGATGGAACTGTCGGAAGAAAAAGTCGAGGCAGGGAGGCGGAAGATTCAGCCATCCGCAACTGTAACGCACGAGAAGTGCGATAATCAAGTGAGTGAGGTGCAGTGGATAGCCGTAGATAAGGCTAGCACGTGTGAAGACAGCAGCAGGTTCAATGAGGAACCAAATTTGAGTGCTGCTACAGATGCTGCGCTGCGTAGTGAGGTCGACGAAGGAGGCCAGAGCGAGCGCGACGAGGTGCTGTGCCAGTCAACTGTTAGCGGAACAGCTAGGATAGCTGTAGAAAAACTGGTACAGACCTCACCTGTGTTTGTCGCGACGGTGGATCTTGCAGACAGTGTGGAAGTATGCAAGGACACCGAAGAAAGCTCACAAGCAGCGAAAGTAGGTAGCGGGGATATCAGTGCAGTCGCAGACAGCTCTCAGCAATGCGAGCTAGAGTGTTTGCAGGAAAGCAGCTGCACTGTTCCTAAGAGCGTCAAGCTGTCCGCCGATCTAGAGTGTGAAATAGGTGGTTTTTTCGAAAATCATCTAGACGGAGCGGCGTCGACAGCTGACGAGTGTAGTGAGAGTGTTAGCGACCTTGAGCTGCGAGCAGTAGGCTCAGAAACGAACCGCAAAAAGCGGCGCAGACGAAAGCGACGTCGGAGAGCTGCGAGCCAGACGAAAGACACTAAGGGTGTAAAGAAAGCTCGACATCTCTGAGCGTAGTGAACAGAACTGGGTGTTCTGCATCGGCGTCGAACTCGGCTTGCATGCGTCCTAGACACCGAAAGAAAAGTAAAAAGAAAGCGGGAATGCAATCACGGGGAAAGAGCAAGTCTTATGAGTTGCCTTGAACTGTAATACTGCCGACGACTCAACCCGCGACAAATTTCAAGGCAGTGCGGGACAGGTCAGTCGCAAACGTCGCCGTAAAAGAGGTAAGCGTACGCGAGCGACAAAGCGAAGGCATGAAAGAAGTAGCAATAAGCGTGGTGAACGACGGAAGAGTGGGTTATCGGCCAGTTCGCCGGGGAGGCCTTTGTGTCGTGCAGCAAAACGCCAGCGGCTAAGCGGTAGGCCATGGCGCCAGTCCACGCGACGGTATGCGCGGGGGAGACTTAGAGCTTTTCACGGAAAAGAGTGTCGACGTGGTCCTAGAAGAAAAGACCACAATAGCTAAACACCGCTCGGCTAGACCAAATAGGACACCGTCACTCTTTCCCTTGGATTGCTCGGGTTCCCTCTGCCAGATTGACAAAAGCCGGCCGAAATCGCAAAAGAGGCGTAACGCTGCTGTTCAGCTGGAAGCACGTGCTCGTTGTAGACCCGGACGTCTCCGAAATTCACCAACACCGCGGCCGCCGCGTGTACGACTGAAGAGGGAGCGACAGCTGTAGGCTGGAGAGTCGGACACAGGAGTTTTTTTTTTTTTTGGAAACATATTTGTTTGTTTATATTCGGTTTTAAAGTGGTGTTCCTGTGTCATCTCCACAGCTAGTTTGCTTTGATACTTTTTTCTTCCCTCTAAATTTTGTTTGTGTGTGCGCTTTGTCAAAATTTTGAGTTAAGTTCTTAAGCGGTATGCGGAAGCAATTACTCACCTCGGTCATCCGACTGCGTGAAAGGAGTTTTTAAGATAAGAGCACGCATGTCGCAAATGAAGTTTTAGTACGCCCGCAAAATTTACAGGAGTGGTGGCTATAGGTTAGAGGGAAATAGCCTATAGGGTTAGGGGTGCGATTGGTGTGCTGACGCTCTTTGGATGAGAGTATGATGTCGTGCTAGGGCGCACAGCAATGGGCGTTCTTTAAAAACATGAGCTGACATGAAACTACATCCAGCAAATGAGAGTGTTAGTACACGAGTTGCATTTCCCTTTGTTATTTTAGTATGTGCTCAGGAATCAGATGAATTCTTTCGCTGAGCGTTATGTTATATCGAACGTTGAAATTAGAGATGCGTTTTAAGGATTTACCCAGTTCGATATCTTGAGAAAATTCACGTTGAGGTGAGGGTTTAAGGATACCTAGGTGAGAGAGATATCGCCTATGGTTAGGTGCGTGTTGGTGTGCTAGCGTTCTTGGGATGATAGTATGATGTCGTGCTAGAGCGCACAGCAAAGTCATGTGCGCTCTTTAAAAACAGGGGGCTGACATGAAACTACATCCAGCGGATGAGCATGTTAGCACACAAGGTTTTGTTAAGTGATTGTTTATAAAGATCATATGATCACTTGAGCTGAAAGCACTGCGTTCGCCACATTTTGAGGCTAGATACATTTCTAGGATTTAAAAGACGCAGTTTGATTTGATTGTGAGAGAGTTTTGTTCGCGTCAGGGTGTCATAAAAGTAGGTACTCTCGACCACACCTTGCAAGTATGTATTGAGAGAATGAAGAAAACGCCCAGATAACTTGTGTATAGGGTATGGCAGCATTGGTGTGAACCTTTGTATTTGGTTGTGTTTCATAAAATTAGTCAGGAAATTAAATGTCAGTTACAACTAGTAGTGCGGATGGTAGGAGAAAGCTAGTTTTGAAGTAGTGTGATTACGGTTTATGGGGCCAAGTTGTATTTGCCTTTGTGTGCTTTTCTCACACGGCAATTTATTCCATCTTTGGTAAGCATCTCCACAGCCATGATTGTTGTAACTTTGGTGGCACAAAATTGTTTCAAAATTTTAGCGTATAGGTTTCTCTTTTGTTTGTGTTTTGAGAAGCCTGGAGGGTTTTTAAGCGGGTCCAATGTGCTTGACTGCAGCATGGTATTGTGTTTGTGTGGTTCGCCTTGCTGTTGTCGGTCATTGTGAGCTGGATTGGGAGTTGGTTTCAAGTACGCAGCTGGAGAGAACAGCCAGGCCATCGTCCTCGTCACCAGCCATTCTCTTCGTGCCCAGCGGTTGGGAGCGCTGGCCAGCCGAGATTTTCCGGGCGGCGGAGGAGCTGTTAGGTTTGGCCTGGGGATTCATCTCTCAATCCCTTCGGCGCCCAGTCTTACCGACGCTGTCAAATATTTGAGTGATTGTTCCAGACCAGGCGGCGGGCAGAGGCGAGTTCACGTCCTTCAAAGCGGACCTTTTGTCGTCACTTCAAGCAGAAGCGGTGACTAATGGACTCGGCGACTCATCGGGCGACGGCAAAGCTGGCGTGGCCAGCGCCGGAGCTGACAGAGGAGCGGTGCTCCCTTTTGATCCCCAATCACCAAGCCGACCGGCCGACTGCCTATTCTCGTCAGGCATTGTACGTGCTAGCCGGAGGACCAAGACGTCGTGTCGCCAAGACGTCGTTAGCCGTTCGAGAGAGGCCAACAGAGACGGCGTCTTCCTGAAAGAGACCGCGACGGACAGCACCGCAAATCACCCCGCTAATTGAGCGAACAAAATCGGCGGACCCTTTGAAGTATGCTGCCAGGATCGTAGGGAACTCTCAAGTGGCGGCACACACACGACGCGGAAGAGCACTGCTGGCGCCACCACCGTGCAGTGTTCACGTGGACCTTGCATGCTCGCCTCCCTCACCTGTGTGTGCGTGATTGGTGTTCGACTCTGAGAGGAGGAGCCCGACAGGGCATAAAACGAAGCAGCAGAGTGCTGGACGGAGATCTCTGAACCTGGCGCTGAACTATGTAGTGTTCAACTACCACGCTCGTGGTTTGTGAAACCACTAGCCCTTCTTGTCTGTAAATATGTGTAAATAATGTCATAAACCTCTGTTATGTTTCTCGTATCCTCTTGTCGGCGTTCAGTTCCCTCCACCCGGATGTCATCATCCAGCGTCCTTCCTGCAACTTCCTCTTCCTTCCAAATCTTACAGTGCTTAGAATATACTATATCGACACTGCCGTGAAACACCAAAGCCGAGCAGAGAAGGCTGGCACCCCCACTTTCCCGTCCGCTCGCTCCTCACTCTCGACCATTCGCTGGCTGGGCGCCTGTCAAGGCGTTGGCAGAAGGCGATGAAGGCGAATGTCTGACGGCAACGGTACCCTCTCTCGGCGCTAGAAAAGCATTCGAAATTCTTCACAATTCACTTCGGGGAGGTGGGGGAATTTTTTTCGTACTGTTCCCTCATTCAAAAGGGGGGTGTCGCCAGAGCTCTGAAAGATCCCTAGCTGATCCCGAGTTTCGCCAAGCTCGGCTGATCCTGCATAGCGCCCTTGCGCTAAGCCACAGAACGCTCGAACCAGCCAAACTGGGCGATTCTGAAGACTAATAGATTGCTTCTAAGTTGTTTCTAAGCATTAGCTAGAAAATATAGCTGCATCAAATGGTATTACGAACCATTTCGTTTAAAAAAAATTAAGACAGGCGAATAAGGCAAAAATATCGCCGCCATCCACGAATCCCACAACCCTTGTCGTTCGAAGCTTTCGCTCGCGAAATATCTGCAGTCACAATTTGTTAGTACAACACGTTGACGCAGCACTACACATTGAAGTCCAGCTCTCGCAGTAGTGGATGTCAACAAAAGAAAATCTGTTATTGACTGGCTTTCGTCTGGTCGACAGCGCCCTTGCAGTAGAATAGGAATATATTAGTCTTTTCCACGAAAAGCCCTACTTCTGCTTACCAATACAAATCACTCCGTCGGGACAAAAACAGAGTGACGCAGGCAGTGACGACAATGTCCCGTTACATCGATTTGCACAAACATTCAGAGATAAGAACAAGAGGTTACACATAATGTCCTTTACATCGAAACAGTATCAGCTCCCTTTCTTTTCATTTCCCTTTCCTCTCAATGCGACCTACTACCCTTAACATTTCGCGCATGTACTGGCAGATAGAAGCATAGGGGCTATAAATAACGTTTCCGTAGGAAAACTCTGACATTGTCGCAACGTACAGGCTGCACGAGAACGTCAGCAAAATAAATAGAATAGCGTAGAAAAGCTGTGTCAATGGCAAAAGAAAATGAAACATAAATGTATTTTCAATGTCACCGGGTCACTACACATACGCTCGTGCGTAGTAGAACGACAAAGGAGGAGAGAAAATGGGAGGAGGCGGAAGCATGTGGAAAACGGAAACGACAAAAACTGAAAAAGAGTGAGAGAGCATCGGAGTGGCGGAGTTGGCGTTATCTCGCAAACGCACGGACTCGAAAGAGTGTGCAAAGAATGCGATGGTTTTTCTTGAGCACATGTGGCTATGCGAGCCCATTCTTCTTTGTTTTGTAATGCCTGCTATACTTGGTGCTATTTCCGGCAGGCGGAGAGAGTATTGTGGCCTTGCATAAGTGGTTTCTGCGTGTGTGCAGCTGGCGGTAAAAGGATGAGGTTCAAGAGGAGTTCAGACGTTCTATTTACCATAAGCAACTAAGGAACGCGACTCTGTGGCGCATTCTTATACTTGCACTTCTTACAAAATGACATGCACTGCACCAAAATGTCGGCATTGGCCATAGTAATGACTCCCGAAAGCATTCCTTGCTCATTGTGTAAGCAGTGTTAGATAAATAAATGCTTTCCTTGCTCATTGTGTAAGCAGTTATAGATAAATAAATAAGCAAACTAAATTAATAAATAAATCAATAGAAAAAAAGAAAAGTTTCGGTCCCTAGCTTATTAGTAAAATTAAATGTCCGCAGGTAACAACCGCATATCATCAACTCATTCTCAGTCGTGAATTCGAGTTCTTCACCAATTGTAGACAAACGTTGTACAACAGTTTCGCAAGCCGCATATGGCTGCTCAAAATCAAAATTTCTCGGACCTATGTGCGATAATACTCCTGGCGCGTACGTGCCTCAAAAATTCGGCAAGCCCATGTACTCACCCCCTGGTTCACTAAAAGTGAAGAAAGGAACAGACGGGCAGCAGACACCACACCAATTTACCTTTCTGGAGAGACATAACGTAATCAAAGATTGCGAAAGACTTTAACGAACCGTCGGGATGAAACCAGTGATAACCGCACGTTTCGTACGTTATATAAGCATGCGTTCGGAGGTCCTTGAAGGTGCTTTCTCGATAAGTATTGATTACACCACTTCCTCGTTTAGCACTCTCTAAACTACTGCTTAGCACGTGGAACGGCTTTCAGCTCTCCCATAGTACAGTACCTAGTACTGTAAATCGTTAACACTTCTTCCAAACAACATTACAGCAAGTAAAAAAATAGTTGTCGGGGTTTAACGTCTCAAAACCACTAGGGACGCCGTAGTGGAGGGCTCCAGAAATTCGGGCCATCTGGAGTTCTTTAACGTGCACCTAAATTAAGGCTTCAAGCATTTCCGCCTTCGTCGGAAATGCGGCCTCCACGGCCGGAATTCGATTCCGCGACCTGCGGGGCTTATTGCAGCAAGAATGACGCCACTTCACAGTCACACCACTCCATGAGATATCAAAAAAACAAAAACGCAGAAAGCAATATAAAATATTGCGATCGAAATGCGTCGTCCCACATTTCCCGCGAAGCGGGGTGGGGGGGAAAAATCTTTGGGAGGGAGTGGGTGTGCTATGCACGCGGAGAATCCCTGAATTGTCACGCGCGCACGACATCGTATATTCAAGCAGCTACCGCATTCCGGACAAAATGCAAAAGAATGTCCGCGTGCTTCGCAAGGTAGACTGTGGCCTCCATCAAATCGTTGCGCTGTATGCTGCAGCACTTTCTTCGCTCGAATTTTTGTCGACACGGCCACATGAAGTATGAGACCCACGGGAGAGAGAGAGAACTTTATTTTGGCCCAAAGGCGGCAGAGACTGTACGGGACCGGAGGCCCCGCTAGCTCAGCCAGGTGGCTCTGCCCAGGATGGTGCCGGAGGTGGTCTCTCGGCGATGTCCCGGGCCCTCTGACGGCCAGGAGTTGGTTGTCGGGTTCCGTGCTACGCGTGGCAGCCTACCAGGAGGTTGGTTGGTAGTTGTGACCCCGAGTTAAAGGGGCACAACCAGAGCATGTGCTCGAAATTACAGTACTCGTAATGACAGTGCGGGCAGTGGGGTGAGAAATCTGGGTCGAGTCTGTGCGGTATGGTTGGTGTGATGTACGTTTGCATCTGTAGTTGCCGAAGCGTAACTGCTTGTCCTTATTCAATTTAGGGTGCGGAAGAGGGAAAACTCTGCGCCCTAGTTTATAAGCTGTGGTTATCTCGTTAAATGTAATCAATGGATCCTTGAAGTTCATACATCCCCGTTCGCTACCCCTCTGAGAAGGCCGCTCACCGCCGTGGCTAGCTAGTTCGCGCGCTAGCTGGTGAGCCCTCTCGTTCGGATTGCCGGTCGGGCAAGACGAGAGATTACCCATATGGGCCGGGAACCATGCAATATGTGTCAGGGGAACTTCCACTTCATTTTCCTGAGAGTAGGTACCTTATTCGTGATGTGAGCAGCCGTAGTAGAGACGAAGCCGGATGAGAATGACGGATGGCTGTTCTTGAGTCCGAAAAAGATGGTGACATCTCTTCTTCGTTCGTGAAGAGCAACCGCGATTGCGAGTTCATCGGCTTGATGAGTGAATCTGGTGATCACCGTGGCAGCGTTTACTAGGCATCCTTTCTCATTAACAACAGTGACGACATACGCATCCTTCTTCCAGTATTGGGCTGCGTCGACAAAGAGGGCAGCTGAGCTTGAGCGCCCGATCTTCCTCATGATGGCCTCGGCTCTTGCTCGTCGGCGCCCTTCGTTGTGCACTGGATGTATGTTCCTGGAACCGGGTCGACACATATGGCCCCCTTATCTCAGCAGATATACTCTGTTTTTTGGTGGCATAAGATGGGTTGTAGCCCGACTTCTGAGAGGATCCTGGTGCCTGCTTTGATAAGTGACAATCGGCATAGCTGCGCTGTTCATTGGGATTCAAGAGAGCTCCGTTGCTGTGTTATGCAGTCCGAGCTGTAAGAGCCGCTCGTGTTTGTGCTTTTCGGAAGATTTAAGACCCCATTTAGCGCCATCCTGATAAGGGCGTCAATCTTATTGAGTTCCTTCTTTGTCAGTTTTAGGAAAGGCACGGCGTAAATAATGTGGCTGATGTAGAGTGCCAAGTACTCTAAATCGTTAACACATTTTCATGAACGAACAATAAACCAGCAGTCGCACTTCGTCTGTTCCTCTTTTGCTGCTGCGTAGTTTACGCAGAAGTCCGATTTCGACGGAAGAACTTTAACGATCGCCGCAGCGAAGCCGCTGACGTTGATCCAATGTCGCGAGCGATGAGCATAATAACAACGTTAGCGTCACGCAATCCTTCTCATTGGAGTACCGACATGGTTGAACGCAAAGTTGTGATGTGACTTTATTGTTGGCCCATCCCATGCTAGTTATTGCGTTATTAATTTAGAGCGGCCAGCAATGTATCGGCGGCATCATTAACTGGTTAAAGTAGTGGTTGGTAGTCGAAAACATTTTTCGTTTGCTCGCGAAGGCCGAGAGGGTAGATCTCTCAGCCCCATTTGCCACTGCTATCCAGCCAGCCTGGTCAAGAAGTTATTGCTGGTCGTCCAGGGCTGCGCTGGTAAGTCTTGCCATTGGGAGGAGGGGGGGTTTAGTATTCTAGGCAGGCCAGGCGGTGTGGAGCATTCCCGCGCTAAACTGTACAAATTTGAATGTTCCCCACAAAAGACATTCGTTAGGATACTGCGTAACGCAAAGGGTCTGCCGGAGTGCAAGGAATGGCGAACGTGTGTATTCGTTTCGATCAAGCGGACGCAAGCAGCGGCATCTGCCACGGGTTGGTTTTGAGCGTAGTGGAGGGAACGTTACAGGATATTCCGTCATGTCGCATTTGTGTGGTATGTGAGTGGCGTTGTTTCCATC
>WOVY01004938.1:0-14651 GCA_013436015.1 Rhipicephalus annulatus
TAGCCAATGGGGAGCTCTTAGGAAGCCTAACATACAGTTTAACGAAAATGCAAAATAATTACGTTTAAAATTACAGATTCAAAGTTGGACACACATCAGCACCAAGTTGAAGAGAAGTCGTACGGCACATAAGAAGGGTGTTTCGAATGCGAAGCATTTCTTAGTGAACTTCGACGACTTCGTGCGTATCTATCAATCTATCTTGCCGCTTACGTTTGGGTGCTCTCGTGGTCACCTTCTAAACTTGGCGTGAAGGAAAATTAGCATAGGAGGGTAAGATGGCTTGACAAATATGGTAAAGAAAAGAATGATATCACAATCCCGTCGTGTACGTCATCAAACATTTTCCGCTAGACAGTGGAAGCATCCTCATGCGCCTCAGCGCTTCATATCAGCTTCTGGTGTTGCTAATACGCATGTTCCAGCTAGCATCGTTGTGCAAGTGCAAACAACTGGTTATATAAACGTCTGACACTCTTCAGCTTAAGTCTGTGCGTGCAAACATTTGTACAAATATTTAGCGTCATTTCATGACGTGTCGCTCAACAAAAATGTGCAACATGGTCGCCTTTTTTCCGAAGGCTTTCGCATAACGTCGATTCCCAAGTACGTGGGATGTGCGGAATTTTTTTCGCATACTGAAGAATATAAACACAACATTTAACAACGCTAAGGCTCCAGTGGCGTATTACCTTCACACTCTATAGCCAAGCATCCTTCATATTTTTCTCAGCATGTGTTCTCGCTTAGGGTAACTTAGCTTTAGACTCTATAGCGATTAGGTAAAGGAATAATATACCCTTTCTCTGAGTATCTTTATTATTACTATTTCTATCGTCGATATTTGACATGAGCAAGCTGTCATTGGCTGATTTGAGACAGGCGTACTGTCCGTTCCTTGTGCCTCCGCCTGAGACTACCCGAGAGCGGAAGCAATCTTTTTCGTCTTCTTTTCCAGTTCAGTCAAATAATTGTATTCACTGCCCCCTCCCCCTGCTTGAAAGTTTCCTGCACCTAATGGGGTTTATACAGGGTGTTCTGAGTTTGGCCCATTATTGACCAAGCGATATATCGCGTGGTGACGTCATCACGTCACGTCGCAGATGTGTAGTATGTCGTTATGAAGTGGTGAGCTCAGGAACCGGTGACTACGTCGTATGGGGCTTGACTGCTGAATCGAATGTTGCGATATCAAATACCGGCAGCGGAGGCCGTATCTTCGACTAAATCGGGCATGCCCCAGGCCCATGCAGTAAGATATGGGTGCAGGTTAGAAAGGCCCAGATGGTCGAAATTTTTGGAGCCCTCATCGGAATCATTTCGAGGTTTTAGAAGGTTAAACTCGAAAACTAATATTACCAGTACACTATAAAATCTCGCAGCTTTCTCTCAAGTTTCTTTACTTAGACTTGAACAGCTGTGTTCGATGATAACAAAAGGAGAAAGTTTCATTTGTTTTAAAGTTATGGAGACAATACATAAAAGAAGAAAGATGCAGATACGTTATCTCAGTTACACTGCTTGACTTCAGTTTTACCAAATATAACAGCACCATCTGGGTAATATTTTGTGGCTGAAAAGCCTGGGCGCCTATGAGGGGTCGCGAAACAACAGCCAGCACGCAGATAGTAGAGGCCTCATTGTATCTCAAAAACTGAAGTCAATTGTTGTCGCATACTACGGCGTCTCTTAATCGTTACCCTCTTTTTCTAATCCCCCCCTACGGCATCTCTCATAATCAAATGATTGTTTTGGGACGTTACACTTCACCTATCGATTGATCAGTACTTGACGCTAATTTTGGGGCGAAGCTCCTTAAAGTGGCACCAGTTCATCCTTCGTAGTAGTGCGTAACATGTCTTACGCTTTGATCAGCAAGGTCGTGCCGGTGGGATATTTCTCCTGTGCGTTGTTGAACAATAAAAAATTCGCAACGTGCTCGTTAACTAAAAGCCGAATTCACCTGTCCCTCATTTCCCATCAGCAGCCAATGGCATGTACATTGAGCACTATCTGATAAGAAAGGGTTGCTACGTTATACTCGCTGGGCGTAAGCTCCTTGGTTTTAAAAAGGTTTAGCGAGCGTTGGGCCACAGTGCCATGAATATAGTGAAACTAGTATATACCATGAACTCGAGTAGGTTAAAGGTGGGGAGTAGACACGAAGCACAAGCTGTAGGAAAGTGTGCGTGTGCTACCTCTGGTTTAGTATTTGGAATGTCCGCTGAATGTAGGTGCTTATATATGCGGGATCTTTGATGAAAAGATGCGAGATGGTGGTACTTGGAGTGTTGACTCGATGGACGAACGGACACACAGACAGATGCATGGACGAATGCATGGATGGCTGCACGGACGAATGGACGCATGGACGGACGCCGGGGCGGATGCATGAACGAACACATGGACGGAAGCACAGATGGACGTGCGGGACGCACGAACAGATGCACGCACGGACGGTCGCACAGACGAACGCATATATGATGAAATGATGCGAGATGGTGGTACTTGGAGTGTTGACTAAATAGATGAACGGGAACGCAGATAGATGCATAGACGGACGCACGGATGGCTGTACGGACGGATGGACGCATGGACGTATGCAGGGGAGGATGCATGGACGATTTCAGGGATGGACGCACGGATGGACGTGTGAACGCATGAACAGACGCACTCATGGACGGGCGGATAGACGCATGGATGGTCACACAGATGGACGCATGGACGGACGGAAGCAAGAGCGAATAGATGACGGATGCTTCGCCCCACTCTCTATCATTTTACATCGTGAATATGCCGCTATTTTTGTATGAAACACGGTATTTGTTTATAGAAACTGTGACAGCTCTCATGAAGTAGAGTACATAGTGCTCTAAATCATCGAACATTTATTTTACGCACAAATGTGCATTGCGGGACGGCTTAATGCCATCCCATGCATACTAGAGTGCGAAGGATTCTAAATTATTAAACAATTTTATAACACCGGTTTGAAGCATTTTCGGTGCTATGTGCCTTTGCCACTTGAGACGTCTTTACGCTCTCTCATAGTACAGTATGATGCACTCTAAATGGTTAAACAATTAGGAGCTTGCTCATTATGCTCGAGCTTTGTTCACACTTGCCCAAACTGTTCTTGCTCTTATCGAAGCGGATCCAATCACACACCAGAGAATTCCCACCACCACGCGGTCATCGACGTGCCTGAGCTCAAGCTACGACAGCGTCTTTGGTGATGGTACTCTACACTGATGCAGCCGCTACCCAGATAATCCAGTCATATGTTTAGCCGTTATGGACGACACACACGCCCTTGTGGCGTTTGCCACGCTCAAGGAGGATCAAAGGCCACACTACGCACTGAAGACAATAGTTTCATAAAAAGGGAGCTCTTGCTCCAGCCATTGTATATACCACGATAATGTCACGTGGCTCCCCTGTCACCATTAGGACAGACTCACAGGCTGCTTCCCATGCCTTCGCTCTAGGAGTTGTGGCTGCCCATACACACAGAATCTTTGTTCTGTTTCGCCGTCCGCATTACACTAATTTCCTGTCGCCTGGACTCCTTGACACGCCTCTCTCCATGGTAACGAACGCGTCCATGCGGTTGCGAGACGTCTGACCAGCCGGGCATCATTTAAGGAGCTGTCCAACCCAGACGACGCACAAGCATAGCCAGAAAATAACATAGCGGCGCTGGAGAACTCCCCCAAAAGCCGTTATACACATACCTCTTCTCATCTTTCAATTACCAGAGCAGATGATGCCGTGTCCCAGCAAGTGGCGACCAATCAATTTCCTTGCTTATACATGCTCAATCGTTTTCATCCAACTGTGTACCCCTTCTTCTGCCCCTTATGTGAATCTGTACCGATTGCCGTGGTTACCGCTCCACGTGCTAATCCTCTGCTCCATGGGGTGTTTCTCCAATCCCCAGCCTCAGCCCTTACTCTTGGGCGACTGCACTGCTCAGCTTACCCCAGCAGTTTGAAGGGGTGCTTTTTTTTCTTCAAAACAAAACTGAAACAGTGCAATAAAAGAAGCCACGAGTGGGATTTACTGGGCCCAAAAACAAAGCGTAGGCGAATCCTCATCTTCCCCATTATCGCTGAATGATCGCAACGTCAAACTGCTATCTAGGCAATTTTAGGAACATCTAGTTCGAAGCCACCCATCTATCTAGATTGCGGCAACGTGACGTCTCACGAAGAACCACTGCAGCCCGCGCTACCACGCCATCACCTTCTTGCTGAGGGAGTGAAAGGCCGGTTCCTGCTAGCGGCAAGCATACCTCACCGTTTGACGTTCGCCGGCAGCCGTGTGCGCTTGTTTTCTTCGCACACGTCTGGGGTTCTTTTCCGTTTGTAGAATGGGTTCTGGACTCATCTTTAGCGCCGTTTGCTGGGGAGTCACCTGCCAATCAGCGACGAAAGAGCGACATGGGTGAGCCGCGTCATCTGCTTTCAGCTCTTCGCATCGTCTGCGTCTGCCGCGGGACACTTCAATTGATACGTGGGGTTTAACGTCCCAAAATCACCATATGATTAGGAGAGACGCCGTAGTGAAGGGCTCCGGAAATTTCGACCACTTGGGGTTCTTCAACGTGCACCCAAATCTGAGCACACGGGCTTACAACATTTCCGCGTCCATCAAAAACGCAGCCGCCACAGCCGGGATTCGATCCCGTGAATTGCGGGTCAGCAGCTGAGTGCCTTAGCCACCAGACCACCACGGTGGGGCCGCGGGACACTTCGAGTTGCTTCCTTCTTGCTCCGCGGTTTTCACGCTGCAATGAATGCGTGGTTTTTGCACCTAATTTCCGTCTGCCTATAGGTGACCGAGGCAAGTGCATTGTACGAGATAGGAGGAGGGGGATAAGATAAGAGAAAGCCACTCGCTGCATAGGAGTGACAGAAATAGAGAACAGATGGGAAAGATGGGGAACACGGTCAACACGACAGAAGGAGTCTGAGGACGGGGGCACCACTCGGTGAAAGCTATACGGCGTCAGCAGATCGCGTACGACGGGCCGATCAACGAGAGCTGCGTTGGCGTCGGAGATTGCAGGTGACACAACCGTTCAGCTCGGAATCCAGCAGGCCCGATCCCCTTCACGCCATAAATGTGGATGTCATACGTGTTGTTCTGAGGCTCAATTCGAACACTTAATGGAGTGTTTTAGCATCTCCGGTATTCACAGAAGAGCTGCGTAAAAACAAGCGTGTCCCAAAACTGGCACCCATACAGGTTCGTGCTAGCTGTGCAAGGTTAAAAACAAATAACCATCGAGTTTTATACAATAATATCTAGAGTGGAATCTGGGCCAGTGTCTACGCGGGCTCCTTCCGCGGTGCTTGTACCCGCATGGGAATGATGGGAAGTACAGGCTTCGGATCCACTTCGGATGGATCATGTTGATGAGATTCGCGACGCTTCTTTTCCGAGTGTAAAAGAAAATATACAAAGTTAAAAAAATAAAACTTGCTTCATTTTTTGTACGCAAACTTTATTGCAAACGGTTCTTGTGACTAGGCGGTAGAAGTGAAACCTAGACAAATTTAATCACCAGGGTATGCATTGCTCTGCCATTGCGTTCCACATTTAGCATCAAGATGTAATAACTTATTGCTTACAACATTTCAAAACAAACATTCTTGGTTTGCCCTCGAAAGTACGAAATATCTATTTGTGGAAATAAGAGCACAATTTTAAGTGAGAAACACTTTCACGTTTTGCCTGCTGCGATGCCAGGCGTGTCTGTTCAAGTGGTCGCAGGAGTCGTTGCACGTCCCGATTGCGTCTCGGATCCCATTCGATATCCGGGGACCGCTCCATGTTCAGGACACGGTCTCAATCCAGGGGTGGCACCAAACCACGTCCCAGCTCCGGTGCTCGTTCCGGATCCAGTCTCGGACCTGGCCAGGGAAAGACTGATGCACCGAGCACCAGACCGGACTCCTCGCCCAGGACAGACTGCAGGCACGCACGGGGACTCCAGCTGTCCGGGGCAGTCCACGCCACCGAGGACCAGAGCAGAAGCAAGTCAAACCTAACCTGGGCCGACAGGGTTAGTATTGATGACGGCGAGCAACCCATGCAATGCGACCCGTCCCCAGAGCATGCTAGAGACGCGGAGATATTACTATTGAGAAAAGAAAATACCGAGCTTAAGGATACGCTTACTAAAATAGCAAATGAAACGGTGGAGTTTAAAAGAATGCTGAGCATGATGCACAGCAAAACTGAAGCCGAAACCACCGATACGCCGGTTCTGGCTCCAATTGGTGATGGGCCCATGGCAACCAACGCAGAGCGGTAGTAAGCAAGCCTAAGAACACGGAATTGCAAGTTGGGGAGATTAAGCAAACGCTGGTTGTATTACAGAGAACATTAAAATCCTGGCAGGGAGTGTAGCCTCACGGAGAGTGTTAAGCAGATGCAGGCTGCACTCAGTGACCCAATAGAGGGGCTTAGGGCAATGAACGAGCGCATCATTGCACTAGAAATTCACGCCACACTGCCTAAATCTGCGCCACAGGGTGCGTCGCCTGGCAACGTGGAAATGCCATTCCCGTACACGTCGATAGCCGAGGAGGTAATTATGAAGATGAACAGATTTTTTGAGCCACACTGACCCCCAAGGCTGGTGATCAAAGTAAAATTCATAATACATAACGATAAAGACACTGTCTGTATTTCGCAATGGAACTGCAGGAGGTACGCTGATAAAAGAGCACTCCTGCAGCAGTACTTTAGAACAGTAACGAAGAAACCTAAAATATAGCACTTCAAGACCTTAGCCTCTGCAGCCTCCCTTTCTGGTTACCGGGCAGTCCGTGGCCAGTCAAGAGGACGAGGTGTCTGCACACTTATAAGTAAAAGCTGATGCACGTCACTCATAACTTGCAGATGGTCGGATGCAATATCGAATATGCAATGGTACAGATCCTACTTCACACACCAAGGCGCAATCAGCGGAAAAACAGTGTTTTTTTTTTGAATGTCTACAGTAACCCCAGGCACAGGCGCCACCATTTCAAGGCGTTGCTCGAGAGGGCAGTTGAATTAGGCGGTCCTCGGCCCCTTGTCATAGTCGGTGACTTCAATGCCCCACATGGCTAATGGGGATACGTGTATGAGATGAGAAAGGTCGTGACCTTTGTCAGGACGCCACTGAACTAGACCTTACCTTAATCACTGATAAGGGTTTTCCTACGCGAATAGGCAACTCTGCGACCAGAGACACGAAGCCAGACCTCGCTTTCATCAAGAATGTCGAAAAGACTACATGGGCCAACACCGCCACGGCTTTTGGCTGCGACCACTACGTTCTGCAAACTTCTATTATAGTGGACCGTAGCAGAGTCCGAGAGTTCACGGTGGTTGACTGGGATTTTTTTCACAGCATTCGCGGTACAAGGGCCAGTGCTCCTGACAATTTCGAAAAATGGTGCGAGGGCATCCGCAGAGATACCACCGCTGCCACCAAGAAGATAAAGACAGATTTAAATGTGGAGAAGATGGACAGTGGGCTTGCCCGCCTGCTCGAAGCCAAGACAGCTCTATTTTCTCGATGGAAAGAAGCAGAGGCACAACCGTAGGCTGCAGCAAAGAATATCAAAGTTGAACGAAGAAATCGAACAACATTGCGACACACTGTGCAAACAGCAGTGGGACGAGTTGTGCGAGTCCGTCGACGATCAAATCAGAAAAAGCAAGTCCTGGCACCTTCTGAAGCACCTCCTGGAAGAGCCAACCAGAGACACACTTTAGCCCGTGCCCTTTATGAAGCCACCAAAGAACACGGGATTGACGAACTCGTTACCCGTTTTAGTTTCCAAGTACCTGCTGCTCGAACGAGAGGACGAAGATGGCGTGTTCCCAGAGTATGGCGGTCCTCTTCTACCTGAACTAGATGAAGACCTTTTAGAGGCTGAAATCAGGAGAGTGACACAATTTCTCATTCGCAAGTTGGCACCAGGGCCAGACGGGATCATGAACAGAGCCCTCACAAACCTCGACGATGAATCCATAGATCGTCTAACTGGTTTCATCAATGAAGCATGGAAAACGGAAAGGGTTCCAGAGGAACGGAAGCTAGCTGACACCGTACTCATTCCCAAGCCAGGAAAGTCTCCTAGCGTCGACAATCTTCGCCCCATTTCTCTCCCGTCGTGCGTGGGCAGGTGGCAGAGCACGCAATTCTCCACAGACTTAACGACAACTTGGAGGGAATTGAGATTAATACGGACAATATTATTGGGTTTCGTACCAGCCTTTCAACGCAAGATGCAATGCTGCTCATTAAGCATCAAGTCCTTGATTGATACTCTAGAGATACAAAGGCTCTTCATGGCCTAGACCTAGAAAAGGCCTTTGCTAACATCAAGCACGAATTCATCTTGGAAATGGTGGCGAAACTCGAGCTTGGGCCCAGGCTGTACAACTACATCAAGTCCTTTTTGTCTGGAAGAAAAGCGAGGCTGCGCATCGGGAACTTCTTCTCTGACAACGTACCACTCGGACATCAAGGTACGCCCCAGGGGTCTCTGATTTCTCCGGTGCTGTTCAATCTCTGCATGATCGGACTGTCGAAAGCGATATACACGTTAACACGAGTGACGGCGAGAAAATCCCGAGGGTATACATCATCCGGATCCTCGGCATGTTTATTGAAGCGAAGGATGGCAACAGCACTGCTCTGCGGAAGAATGTCGGCAAGACAGACAACGCTTTTCGACTAGTCAAAAGAGTCTCCGGGAGACAGAGACTTAAGGAAGACAATTGTTAAGGCTCTTCAATGCGTTTGTGCTCTTCCGCTTTACCTACACCGTTGTCATGCACAGCTGGCTTAGATCAGAGTGGGACAAGCTCGACGTGATTATCAGAAAGACTGTCAAGACAGAACTGTGGAAAACTCTGCTGCCGAGATTGCGGAAACGCAGCAACGCTCACTGCTGGCTCGCTTGTCCAACTACGACGGCTGGTCGGCGCATACTTGGCGAGCTAGGTTTTAACCCCAATGGAGCTGGAAACAAATAACGTGCGTATATCAAAACATATACAGGAAAACGTCATTGTTGCCCCAATACACCGCAACACTCACCCTGTACACAATGAGGGACGCCGCCGGGCAAGGGTAACGGCTCCACTGAAGCAACTGAGAAAAGGTGGCGTGAATGCAAGTTTCGTTAACGCTGCAGCATATCGAGACGGCAAAAAGTTTGCAGCGGTGGTCGTAGACCAGACGGGCTTGAAAACGAACTGCGCCACGGTACGCACAACGAATCCCCAGGTGGCTGAAACAAGTGGCCATTGCACTCCCTCTGCAAAATGGTCGGTGCCAAGAGGTGTACAGCGACTCCAAATCCCAGTCAGAGCCTTTCAGAAGGGTCGCATATCAACACAGGCAGCCAGGATATTGACCAGCTCCACCAGCGATACGATTGTCCCTCACACCATACAATGGTTCCCCGCGCATGTCGGCTCAGTAAACGACGTTGCACTGAACACGAACGAGTCGGCCCACACAGCAGCGCGCGCACTCACTGACCGCGCTGCTCTCGACCTGGGCGACGGCTCCAGTGCCGACGACGTGGGACATAAAGACACACCTACTACACACAACGAGATTACCAAGTATTACTTCATGGCGAGGGCGGGCATTCCCAATGCCACATCCAAAACTCAATAGAGCACAGGCCGTCTCGTTATGCTTACTTCAAAACTATTCGTACCCGTCGTTAGCATACCTAAATGCAATTTATCCTCACAAATTCCCTGATGCCAACTGCGCCGCGTGCGGGCAGACCGCTACGTTAGCACACATGCTCTGGGAGTGCGGGTCACTTGGACCGACTTATAGCAAAACCCGAGTGCGATGCGCTTCTGCACAGCCCAGAATTTCAGGACCAAATCCTGGCCGTCTAGTGTGCCCGCGACAGGGCCGTTAGGCCAGACCTGCCGGTCCCCACGTGGGAGTAGCCGGGTGACGCGTGGCAGCCTCAGTGTCTGCACTGGACCATAATAAAGTTGTTCTCACTCACTCACTCACTCACTCACTCTGTTCAAGTGGTCTGCCCCAAACGCACCTCTCGTTTTGTTGTGAAGTCGAGTCAGAAGTGCGTGGCGGTGCGTCTACTTCGCATCGCCGTCATTTCAGCACGACGCACTAACAAACAAACGTGAACTCGATGTAAAGTCCTGCACTGGTGTGATGGTTAAGGACGTTCGTCACTATGTTTGTTGATAGCGGACGAGAAAGGATTAAATGAGCAATTTATTTGATGGCACGGTGGTGGAACGGCTGACGGCGCACGGATACGCTACCGTGTGCAGCGCCATTGAGTCGGACGTCGCGGCTAACCCAGCAGTCAGGGTCGCAACCCCGGAGGTCCAGGATCAGGCCAAGGCTCACGAGGAACCCACCCGGTAGGTCTCGCCCACGAACCTGCTCCCGGCCACTGCACCCATGCAGGAGCCGTTCAGCAGGCCCATCCTTGGGCCTTGTACAGGCCGGACGGACCTCGACTCCGAACACACACACCGGAGCTCGACCTGGCCGACACGTACGGGTCCCACGTCCGGCTCAGGAACGCTGCCAGGAACTCGTCCTCTCGAGCGGCGCACCGCTTCGTCTGCCTTCGTGGTCTCCGTACACACGCCCGCATCTCGCCCGGCAGAACGTCTCGCTCGTCCCCGATGTGCGACGCTCTGGTGACACCGGCGCTTGATGGCATGGGTGCGGCTACGGAGCAGTCAACCCGCATCGGAGACGCGATGCTCCATGCGGGGAATGGCCAGTCCGTCCAGTGAACAGCTTGCGTCGATACGCGATGCTCGGCGCAACCGTGGACCATTAGCCAGGCCACGTACGTCGCTGTGCCGAACGCCTGACCACGGAGACGCCCCCGCCGAGATCCACGATGCCCTCGTCAAGGAAGAGAACAGCAGGCCAGGCCGCGCCCCGAGATGCAGTACTCGTGCCGGCAATGCCGCCCCAGCTGGTGGTTGGACGGCAGCAGCGTGGACAGCCGCGTTCCCCGGCGGAACCTGGATCGCCTGCGTCCGACGCTTCAGCCCGCTGTCTTTCGTCTGCCGCTGCTTCGGCTCGTCCCCAGCCACAAAGCCTACCACCACGTCATGATCACACTTGGCCCAATCGTGGCACGCCACCTCTATGGGCCACCACTGGTCATCAGCTGATTGGAGCACAGTTGCCTCGTAGTCGCACGTGCCTTGTCCCATACGTTCCTTCTTCTTCTCCTCTTCTTCTTCATTTCTTGTTGTCGCCTTCGTGCCACCTGCAATCTTCTATTTGACGTTCCTCGGCGTCTTTAAAACCTTTCCTTACAATAACCCCCCTGCTCAAGAAGGTTGTTTAGGGGGAAAACAACTTTTTACAAGCGCACGGGGTGGAGTACACAAAGCAACAAAATAGCCCAAAACAATAAAATATTTACAGAAGTCCATTGCCGTAGTCCGTAGTCTTCTGCAGACATCCGTCCTACCACGGTCAGGGCTTCACCCGTTAGACACAAGCTCAGGGACAGGGCCCACTTGTCGGTTGGCCAGCCTTGACTCTTGGCAACCCTCTAAAATCTCTGGATGTACGCATCCAGTTCGTCCCTACTCTCATGTAGGGCGGAATCATTTTTGTGCGGGCTGCGAAACTCTGACCGCTACCCATGCTATCGTCCGCAGAACTCGTGCTCGGACGCTGCGCTTCTGCGACACGACATCGCTCCTCGAGCAGGAGCCTTTCAGCCTCAATGCAAGCTATTTCACGCTCATGCTCCACATGTGCTGCTAGACGTGCCTCCTCTCGATCTTTCGCTCTTCTGATTCCCTCATTTCTTTTTCCTCAGCGCTAACCCATGCCAGCAAAGCCTCACCACTTAGCCCCATCTCCTTCCCTAGCTAACTAGCTTTCTCTTGTCCACCTCTCGTCCGCCACACACAAACAACGTGAGGCTCTCATATGGAACGCGAGAGCTTAGTCCTGTCGCGGGACGCCATAATTTGTGATGTTTATGGACGTTCGTCACTATGTTTGTTGATAGCGGACGCAGAAAGGATTAACATGAACAATTATTTGATTGGCACGGGTGGAACGGCTGACGGCGCACAGATACGCTACCATGTGCAGCGCCGTTGATTCGGACGTCGTGGCTAACACAGCAGTCAGGATCTAAACCCCGGAGGTCCAGGATCAGGCCATGGCTCACGAGACACCACACCGGTATGTCTCGCCCACTAACCTGCTCCCGGCCACTGCACCCAGGCAGGAGCCGTTGAGCAGGCCCCGTCCTTGGACCTTGTACAGGCCGACGGACTCGACCCCGAACAGACACACCGGAGCTCGACCTGGCCGACACGTACGGGTCCCACGTCCGGCTCAGAAACGCTGCCAGGAACTCGTCCTCTCGAGCGGCGCACCGCTTCGTCTGCCTTCGTGGCCTCCGTATACACGCCCGCGTCTCGCCCAGCAAACGTCTCGCTCGTCCCCGATGTGCGACGCTCCGGTGACACCGGCGCTTGATGGCTTGGGTGCGGCTACGGAGCAGTCAGCCCGCATGGGAGACGCGATGCTCCGTGCGGGGAATGGCCAGCCCGTCTAGCGAACAGCTTGCGTCGAGACGCGATGCTCGCGCAACCGTGACCATTAGCCAGGCCCGTACGTCGCTGTGCCGAACGTCTGACCACGGAGACGCCTCACCGAGATCCGCGATGCCCTCGGCACGAAAGAGAACAGCAGGCCAGGCCGCGCCCCGAGATGCAGTACTCGTGCTGGCAATGCCGCCCCAGCTGGTGCTTGGACGGCAGCAGCGTGGACAGCCGCGTTCCCCGGCCGGAACCTGGATCGCCTGCGTCCGACGCTTCAGCCCACTGTCTTCCGTCTGCCGCTGCTTCGGCTCGTTCCCAGCCACAAAGCCTACCACCACGTCATGATCACACGTGGCCCAATCGTGGCACGCCACCTCTATGGGCCACACTGGTCATCAGCTGATTGGAGCACAGTTGCCTCGTAGTCGCGCGTGCCTTGTCCCGCACGTTCCTTCTTCTTCTCTCTCTTCTTCTTCATTTCTTGTTGCCGCCTTCGTGCCACCTGCAATCTTCTATTTGACGTTCCTCGCCGTCTTAAAGTCCTTTCCTTACAACTGGCATGGGACCTACATCTATCTGCAGCGGTAAGTAGACGACGCTTCGCCTAAACTGTCAAACACGAGTTGTACAGCTCTAGCGTTGCAGTAAATTGAGAGGACTAGCAGTTTTCAGCTTATTTGAACAACAAAGGCGCAACTTCAGTCCTTTGCACACACCCCACTACCCACTGTACGCGAATAACAAAACTGAAACTGCCAAAAAAAACACACGATCCGTAAACAGTTCACTGGCTAATGATATCCAATCCGAAGCCTGTACTTCCCAGTATTACCCTGAGGGTACATGATCGCAGTGCCAGATTCCTCTCTAGATATTATTGTATAAAACTCTATGCAATTTACTAATGTGTAATATATATCCTCCAAGATTAAGGAAGGTTTGTAAGCCTACACATCGACCATTTGAGTACGGCTCTCAAAAACAGCGCCAAATCAATTTGAGTACTCTGTTGTCGAAACTAAAGGATATGAGTTCAAAGCGAATGGAAGCGTCCCTTCGGAGCTTACAAGCTACAGGGCGCACCGCGTTCGCTTGATAGATTGGAGGTGGCCGACAACGGCATTCGAAAAGCAGCCACGTTTGTCGGAGGCAGAATGCCTTGCTGGCAAGCTTGCCGTGCGCTTTGAACAGCTCTCCTGCGGACGGCGCCGGCCGATGGTCCACGGCACCACACCGTCAGGGCATGTTTTTCGCCAGCGTGAAACGGCCCAAAGGAAGCGAGGAATTCTTATTACCTTCACCGATCAAATATTGCATACGTCGAAACATGTGGCCTCAGGGTTCATGCGGGCTGTGATCTAGCGAAGTGTCTTCTGTTGTAGCTGTTCAAAATTCAATCACTACGTTTAAGAAATGTGCGGTTCATACTTTTCATTAGGTAACGTAGGATTAAATATATTCGGTACACATGAAGGCTTTTTATGAGTGCTGCTTCATGCTGCACTTCGTATCATCGCAAGTAATACGTACTGCCGAAAACTAAAAAGAAGTTGGTGCAAGGGTGGAGACTCTTAGTAAGTGCATATTCTAACATCCGGGTATTTTGACTCAAGCCATTTAATAACTCTTTTCTCTAGTCAGCGGGACATTTTGCGGGATGACTTAGTGCTCTCCCATAGTTGAGTGCGAAGTATCGAAATTGATAAACAGTGTTCTGAGCACAAAGGCCCTCTCACAGCCTGGCCCATGGGACGGCTCTATGACCTCCCATAATACAGTACCTAATAACTATAAAAAGTTACCCTTTTGTTTTTTAACACCACCCCACCCCAAGCCCAAAGGACGGCTTTCAGCTCTCCCATAGTAAATACAGAGTCTCTCTGCCATGTTTGTTGAAAATCAGTTGATTCAATGAAGACTCAACAACGTCAACAACAACTCAACAGTCATTTTTCAAAGGGATACCGCAAAGCAAAATAAGATACCCTCTGAATTATACATCAAGCAGAACTCCATAATCAACATGGGAGCCGACGTACGGT
>WOVY01004939.1:0-38175 GCA_013436015.1 Rhipicephalus annulatus
GACCATTGATTTCCAAGCTACCCACAATCCAGTCCTAAGAAGCTCTACACTTGCCATAGTGACAACCCCACGCGCCACCAATATGTCAGGCGGACAAATGGAAGCCTTATACTGAAAAGCAGTGATAGCGTTCGGTATGTTCAAGCTGTACAAATTGGGTGCACATATTGTTGTTTCTTGCTTTATGAATAACTCAGTTTACAGAATGTGCAGGCTTCGAAATTCTTGGCCAGCCAGTGCATGTCATGGGGTCACATACTGTACTTCACTCTATGTGTCAAACTTTGCATAGAGTCTCACATATAAAAAGGTAACAAATGGGCTTGTAGTAGTGCATATTTAGCAGCAAGTCTTTTTCACATTGTGTATAGATTGCTGTGAATGTAAGACTGATGCAAAGCAGTGGTAGGCACAGCTATAGTAGTGTTGAAACAGTTGCTGATACTGCGTGCATGTTGGGAGTGACACTATCAAAGTTCTAAAAAAACTCGTGCATTCATTAGGCAAGACAGGTCTTGCAGAGGTATAAATCGTGGAGCCGGACCATGAGAGTGAAATACCTAGAAGAATATCGAAGAATAAGAATGGGTTCATCACAATTGGCAAGCATTCTCAAATCATGAATGATAATCCGTCACTAACCTTGAAAAGGATGGTATGTAACAGCTGCATCTTGCCCGTACTTACCTACGGAGCAGAAACTTGAGGCTTACAAAAGGGTTCAGTTTAAATTGAGGACGATGCAGCAAGCGATGGATTGATTGATATGTGGGGTTTAACGTCCCAAAACCACCATATGATTATGAGAGACGCCGTAGTGGAGGGCTCCGGAAATTTAGATCACCTGGGGTTCTTAACGTGCACCCAAATCTGAGCACACGGGCCTACAACATTTCCGCCTCCATCGGAAATGCAGCCGCCGCAGCCGGGATTCGAACCCGCGCCCTGCGGGTCAACAGCCGAGCCACTAGACCACCGCGGCGGGGCCAGCAAGCGATGGAAAGAAAAATCATAGGTGTAACCTTAAGACACAAGTAAGAGCAGAGTGGGTCAGGGAACAAATCGTGTTCGTAATATCACAGTTGGAATCAAGAAGAAGAAATGGACATAGTCTGAGCACGTAGTACGCAGGCAGAATAACCGCTGGTCATTAAGAGTAACTGATGGGATTCACAGAGAAGGAAAATGCATGAAGTTAAGAGAGAAGGTTAGGTGGGCCGATTATAATAAGATATTTGTTCGTATAACGTGGCAGCAGCAAGCACAAGACCAAGTTGATTGGCCGATCATGGGGGAGGCCTTTGTCCTGCAGTAGGTGTAATCAGGCTGATGATACGCTAAAAACAAGAACCGACATGCATGCAAGCAGTGAGTATTCAAACGTATCTCAATACTTGTGCTTCGAAAAAGAAAAAAAAAAGGTCGCTTGCATTTATTCCACTGTTAATCCATGACCATCATTCCTAGCTTGTCTAAAAGCTCCAGTTCAGCATCCGAAATCTCATTTGCTGAGACATGCCGCTGTTCAGTTGTTTTTCTCCTCTCTTTGGTTGTTTTGTTTTTGCAAAATGTTGTGATCACTCTGGACAGTTTTGGACTTGTGCGAGCAGCAAAACAAGGGGCTCCCAGTTTGAATTGGCTGCTGTGGATACCACTGTGTTCAAATGTCGAGAGATTTCCCCCAATAGAAATACACAGGGCTGTGTGCTTTTACTTAACCGAGTTCAAATAACGACCTTTTACTGTAATATTATTTGTTCTATGTAAAATACCTGACGCATGATAAGTCATTTTTAAAGGTATGTTAATTTTAGAAAGAACAATGACTGAGTGCACTCAGTAGGTATAATCACAGTTGGCCTGGTATGTACATGTTGGTAATTCGAATGTCTACTAACAGCTATTTCTTTGATATTTCTGTGAAATATGTAGCCAAAAGGACTGGTTTTGTATGATACCTATGTTAAGAGCGAGGCAGACAGTTAGGAAGTTGTGAAGAATAAAAACGTGAATTCAGCATCTGCCCGTTGTCCATCGTTTGAGCGATGTCTTTCATGACTAGGCACCATTGGCCCAAAGGAAACTCATTTATTCATCTGTTAATGCAAAGCATAAAAACTTTGAAAGTCATTGAAAAAGTAAGGGCAATTTGGTTTCATGGAAAGTAAATATTCATTGGCAAAAATATTTATTTGTGGGCTTAATTTAGCAAAAACCTACTTCACTTTTCTACAGAATCACTGCTAACTTAATGCATCTCGTACTGTCGCAGTGGTTTATTTAGTCGATCTGAATAAAATATCGCCGCTTGGTAATTGAGCCTGTTGCGAACGGTGATCTTGAATTTCTCACTGTCTTCAAATCGTACCCCGAACCACTGTTTCGAGTGAAAGAAGAAATATCACATAATGCTGGCACAAGACAGCAGGGCGAGCGATTAGTGTTACCTACCAAAATATTTAATCTTACCATTGGTTCTGATTGTGGTGCAAGGATGCATGTCATGTAGGAGGCCGATTCCGTATGAGAATTGTTTTATTTCTTTTTGTTCAACGCGATGTACTGCTCGCCAATGCGTTGTCAAACATGCTCAGGCTAATCGTTTGTCAAACATGCTCAGCCTAATCGTATTGACACTGCACTTTTCGAAAGCATGTGTGGTGAGAAAGACAATGGGCAGCAAAGTACCAAGTACTGTGCAAGAAGTGTCCAGTGTAAATATCGTTGTCGGACTGAACGAGCCAAGAGAAAGTTGCACAATTTCAGCGGGAAACTTTATTAAACAGATAGCTATCACTGTTTTTTTCATGTGTTGTGCAAACAGTGTTTCTTGTTTACATGTATACTGCTGCATTCACGATTGTAGATAAACTATGTGAGCTTACTTGCTTGGCGTGTTTTTGCCAGTTGAGGCCTCTCGGTCACCTGGCGGGCGTAGCGGAAATATTATAGTAACGTTACGGTGCCGTGTGCGCGAATACCACCCCACAATAGCAGCAAAAAACCCCAACGAAACCGGCGGGCGCGCACCGCTACCCCCCCTCCCCCCCCCCCCCGGCATCCGCTACCAAAACTGCCGACATATTGCCCTAGCGCAATGATGATGATAGGCCTATCAGTGCCGTCTCTAGGTCGCATAAGTTAGTTCACAACGCCACCACTACCATTATTTTTGTTGCACTGTCAAAGGTACAGTTTTCCTTCCCTAAATGGTAGTGTATAAAAGTTCTGTGGTTTCACACTGTGCCTTTGTATTAAGTGCTGGAGCCAAACTTAAGAACAACACGGATGACATCCCCGTTTATAGCTTGAAGGGGACTCACCTGCTGGAGTCGGAGCTGAACGGTTGTGTCGCCCGCAATCTCCGACGCCAGTATAGTTCTCACCGATCAGCCCACCATACGTGATCCCCTGACGTCCTATATCTTTCATGCCCCGTCCTCGGACTCCTTCGACCATGTTGAGCGTGTCCCCCATCTTTCCTATCTGTTGTTTATTTCTGTCACTCTTGTGCGGCGAGTGCTCTCTCTTCTATATCTTATCCACCTTCTTCCATACCCTACACGGCACTGCGCCGCGTCGCCTATAGGCAGACAGAGATGAGGTGCCTTCTGCCCTTCTGCAAGAACGACGCATTAATTCATTACCGCGTGAAAACCGCGGAACAAGAAGCAAGCAGCTCGAAGTGTGCCGCGGCAGACACAGACAACGCGGAGAGCCGAATGCAGACGACGTGGCTCACACACGTCGCTCCTCCGTTGCTGATTGGCTACGTCGCTTTCCGGCAAACGGCAGGAAAATGGGTCTCGAATCCTTTTTCGAACGGCTAAGAACGACAGACGTGCGTGAAGGAAACATCCGCGCACGGCTGCTTAAGGACGTCAAAAGTCAAAGAGCGAGGCATGCTTGCCGCAGGCGTGAACCGGCCCCAAGGGGGAGAGCCGACAGCTGTAGTGGCGCAACTGTTGATAAGCGCCTAAAGCTTTACATGCGCCGCTGTGCGACTGCGTGATTGCTGAGAGAGTGAGGGGTAGAGGCCACAGCTGGCATCGTTCCAGGTCACGGACGGATGGGCGTGCGGACGCCGCGAGTAAGAGACATTTAAGGCTATCATCTTAAAAACATGACAGCCACCTAACTTGTGGAAGGCTGACAAGTAGAGTCGCCAACCCTGGTCGTTTGATTAAATTCTACGTAGTGCTGCCAGTAATCATTATTATCATCGTCATTGCCAGCCTATTTTGAGTTCACTGAAGAACGAAAGCCTCTGCAATGCACGAACGTTTGCGCTAATTGTGTTTATTCGTGCGCTATACCACTGTTATACCACGCGTACCCAACCTAGTCCAAGTTTCGCTTCTGTTTACGCTAATGTTTACCCTATACTGTGCGAGGTGGTTGCATATTTTACAGCGAGAGCTACAGTGGCCGCATTCTCAACGTTTAACTGTGGCCGGTAGCCACACCACGAACTCAGCCGTTGGCTAGCCACCACCACAGCTGCAGCGCCGCTCGCCGCACCATACGGCATAATGCCAGAGGAAGAGCCGGCGTTGCGTCGTATATAAGGGGCGGATCGGCGAAATTCTGCGGCAGATGTGAAAAGTCACGGCCGCTTGGATCGGGCGAGCACGGCGGTGTTTCTCCGGCTGTTCCGTTCAGCGCACGCCCCTTTGAAAACATGTAATTGAATAAGTTCCCGCCGCGCGCTGTGACGAGGTGTTCTTCTCGCACTCCTCTACCATCAGTAGGTTACAGGCTGGTGATGCAGATAGTGAACGAAAGATTACGGACATGGGTGGAGAATTAGGGGGTGCTGGGAGAACTACAAAATGGGTTCCGTAAAGGAAGGAGGTTGGAGGACAACTGTTTTGATTGATGCAGTGTATTGAAATAGCGGAAAAAGAACACAGGCCCCTGTGGCTGGCATCTATAGATATCCAGGGAGCTTACGATAGTGTTATTCAAGAAGACTTGTGGAGAAAACTGGACACACTAGATTCGGAAGATGGAATAACTACTCTGTCCTGACGGTCATTTTTGGCGGCCCCGCGTCACGGCAATTAACGGGCGCCGTACTTCCCCACTGACCGTGGGAATGGCGGGCGCATGAAAGGGAGCCGAAAAGTGCAGAATGGGGTGCTCTTCTTGGAACGTCGCCGTCGACGATTGATCCTTTTGTAACTGCGGCGGCGTCTGCAAGGTCGTGGAAGGCCGCGATGTACCCCGAACAAGGATTAGGCTACGGGACGCACCGGCTGAGAGCAAACAGTCTGACCGTTTCCCACGGGGAAAAGCGTGGGAAAACCTCTGGTGGCCAAGCCGTATGACAACATCCCAACAGGCTGTCACTCTCGCTAGTTGAGGGCCCTCTCCCAATTAAAAAGGGGTGGGGTCAATATATTTTTGGGGCGGAGTTTCCATCAATTAAACGCGCAATGATTGGACCCATGTAGAGGTCTCTTGTCCCCAAGGAAGAGAGCGAGGAGACACGAGGGGGATTTAAGCGCAGGATTTTGCCCTGCTAGGCAGACTAGTCGCTGACCAACATGGTGTAGAAACAGATCAACAAGCATCTCTTCTAGAAGTTTTTAGTGTGGCTCTGTATCGGCTGGCCACCTAAACTTAGCCGTTCGTCTAGTTGTGACGCGATATTAACGTCTGCAACGTAGACATCGGAACTTCGCCTCGAGTTAGCTCAACCTGCTCGAAGTCACCTGCAAGCACTAGCCTCCCGGAGCCACCAGCGTTGCAACACCGCCGACATCGCAGTCGTGCCAGAACTCTCTTCGACTTCTCGCATCCGATCTTCGGGGACGCAACGCTGCCGGTCATCACACGTATGCCTTCACCTGCTTATACTTTCGAACTTTCTCCTCCGTAGATCTATTGTTGTAAGTTTGTGTAGTTTGTAATAGTTTTCTCTCGTAAGCTGATTTATTGTTTTTATATGTTTTTTGTTGTATCAAGTGTTGATGTATTTTGTTAGTTGTATTGAAGTGTTGTACTAGATCCCGGGTGCTGCAATATCACTAGAGTACAGTTTGTTTTGCTTTCTCACGTCTCTGATCTCTTCACTGTATCTGCTTGCGTACGGATCGAACCAACCTGCTGTCATTCCCGTCGCCAACTTCGCGCTGGCGACGCTAGAGTGGCAGCTTGTAACATACTCTCTAAAGGATATTTATAAAAGTAACATGGTAGTTATCAAATTGGAAGAACAGGTATCTGAACCTATAGAGCTACAATGCGGGCTTCGACAGAGATGTCCCTTGCCACCTTTGTTATTTATGCTGTATCTACAGGGACTACAAGCCGAAATAGAAAGGAATCGAGTCGGCTTCAGACTCTCTTTCACCAAGCAAGGAAAACACATTGAACATTCACTACCAGCATTGATGTGCAGATGATATAGTATTAATAGCTGACAACATGAAAATTGCAGGGGTCGATAAACATCTGTGATAATAAAAGAGATCGGTTGAATTTCATTTTTAATGATGCTGAGTACTTAAGGGAGCACGAAAGATACGTAATGACTAAGGGTAACATGAATGCAGCTGTAATAAAAAATGGGACACTGTGGAACATCAAGAGGTGTGACGTTGGGAGAGGGATTTGAAAAGGTGTCATGGTCGCGGTTCTGACGTTCGGCAATGTGGTCTTGCGCATGAAATCAGAAGTTCAAGCAAAATTGGAAATTAAACAACGTGACATAGGTAGACTTGCTTTGGGAGCACACGCGAATAGTCCTAATCAGGGGTACAGGGTGACATGGGATGGACATCATTTGAGTGCAGGAAAGCTAGCAGCAAGATATAATTTGAGGAGTGATAAAGAAAAATAGGAGAGGAGCGTTGGGCTAGCAAAGTTTTCAGCTACTTGTACATGAAGAATGTTGATACTAAATGGAGAAAGCGAACTCGAAAACTGTGAAGCAAGTATTTAGACAACAGCAGAATACCAAGCCAAAAGCAAACATCAGTTAAGAGAAAGGTGAAGGAAGAGAGAGGGATATGTGGAAGATGGGGATGCCTACGAAATCATCACTGGAGACCTACCGAACGTTTAAGCAGGAAATTGCAAATGAAAAGATCTACGATGATTCTCGGGGTAGTTCTCTGCTCTTCGAGGCTAGAACGGGAGTATTGTGGACCAAGACGTACCAAGCAAAATACGAAGGAACAGACATGGTTTGTAGTGCGTGGGGAGAATGGCTGAACGTTTGATAATGTTCTGTAAAGGGCTCCGCCTTATAGTCGAAGATAATGGCGCCGAATTTTTCAAAGTGTCGGGGTTTAGGGAGAGTGAATGCAAAATAGGCTTTTAAACGGGTAGAAATAACCAGGAGGAGGCTAACTGATTGTTGGCTACAATCAAGGCGCGAGTAAAATTCAATCCTTAAACACAAAGTGATAGTGCTTAATTTCATGGCAAGGTGGCGTGAGCCACTACATGATTCAAAGGGCACATCCGGATACATCAATTCATTCATCCTGCAGACGACGCCACGCCGTTGCGCCGTAGACACGCTTGGAGAAATGCACATTGGACGCCGTTCACGTGGTGACTGGAAGCAAGGTACGCTAATATGTATTCTTAATGAGGCTTGACACAGTGAGTGTTGTTCTCTGTAGCATGCTATGATTAAGGCAGAGCCAAGCAGCGTGAGGCAACTGCGTGTGGCACAGCTTGTTCGCAAATTTTGCCTCTATGACATGCGTATGTATTAAGCTGACTATGTGATCTGCCGCGCTTTTTAAATGCGAAGCATTTCTTAGCGAATTTCGGTGACTTTGCACAACGCCGACTAAATTTCAAGGCCGAAAGGCTGCCGCAGTGATGTCAGAGGGTGGCGGCCCAGTTACGCCGCGAACGCGGCGGAAAGCTTGTGTTTCGTTCACGTTTAAGGGGAACCAACGCTCCCGCTCTCGTAGCTGCTGCGGCTAGATTGGGCCGAATAAAAGATGTGGGGAAAAAAAGTCTTCCTGAGCATGCTCAGTTGGGCAACTGGGACTTAAGAACCCCAGGTGGTCCTAAATTTCCGGTGCCCTCCACTACGGCGTCCTCTCATAATCATAGTGGGTTTTGGGGACGTTAACCCCACATATCAATCAAATCATATCACTTGGGCAACTGGGCCCCCAACCTCTGACGTCGCTGTTGCAGCCTTTCGCCTTGAAATTTAGTCGGCGTTGCTTTGCGCGTATCCATCCATCCATCCATCCATCCATCCATCCATCCATCCATCCATCCATCCAACCATCCAACCATCCATCCCATCCATCATCCATCCATCCATCCAACAATCCAACCATCCACCCATCCAACCATCCAACCATCCAACCATCCAACCATCCATCCATCCATCCATCCCCCATCCATCCATCCATCCATCCATCACCATCCTCCTCCTCCATCCAGCCATCCATCTAGCTATCTATCTATCTATCTATCTATCTATCTATCTATCTATCTATCTATCTAGCTATCTATCTATCTATCTATCTATCTATCTATCTATCTATCTATCTATCTATCTATCTATCTAGCCGCCTATGACGTTTAGCTCTCCTGGCCGTTTCGATAATGGTATCGATACCAATCTTGGTATGACATAACATGAATGTATGAAGAACATATTTGACTAGTCATAACTTGAAAGCCATGACATGTCTTGGATGTCATGATCTACATTCCATGGTCCTGCAGCTCTTGCAGTGGTTTCGTTCACATGGCATGTTGCAAAATTGGTATGGTATGACATGATTGCATGGCAAATACAAGTGACAGACCCTTACATGAAAATCACGACATGCGTGTCATGTAACAACATGACTATATGCTGCGCTCATGATGCGCTCATGGCCGTTTCGCTAGCGTCACAAATACCGAATTCGGCATTACGGTACGTGAATGAATGACGAAGGCATGTGACTGGTGCAAACATGATAAAGATGAGATACGTGTCATGTAACAACTTGACTACGTGCTACGCTCATGATGCGATCGCGGCCATTTCGCTAGCTTCACTCATACCAAATTTGGTATTACAGGACGTGAATGGATGTCGAAGGTATGATAATGGCGCAAACATGATAAGCATGATATGTGTGTCATGTAACAACATGACCACATGCCACATTCATGATGCGCTCGCGGCCGTTTTGCTAGCTTCACATATCCCATATTCGGTATTGCGTGACGCCAATGGATGACTAAGGTAAGTGAGCGGTACAAACATAATAATGAGATGCGTGTCTTGTGAGAACATGATTAGATGCCACAATCAAGACGCCAATACATTTCGACGTGGTGTGGTGGGTGTGCCCGCCGGCTTTCATTACGTCGCGCCACGCCGGCGTTGCCACGCCATGCACCGGTCCTGCCATATACTCGCAGGCGCGCGCAGTGCTGCGTTGCTTTGGTGCATGCGCGTTTCAGCGCGCCTGGTGTCCCTCCGTCACGAAAAGAGGGAGACACAGTGTTGTCTGGCTGACGCATCGGCATAGAGTAATGTTACTCTATGGCATCAGCGCGAAATGCAACATGTCGCATTTTGCGCTGGTTGCCGTCAGGTCGCGCCGACGAACGCTGGTTGCGCCTGGCGTCAGACTATACACCAGAACACGGCGAGCTCAGTGCTTGCTGCCATATTGAAAAGCGCGTGGCGCCGTCTGTTGCAAGCGCGGCGAAGCAACACTCTCGATTGCCAGGTGAGCAGACGCCCTGCAAATAAAACGCCGAACTTCACAACTCGAGTCCGGCTATAAGCATGTTCCGCGCTGTTCCTGTGCTGGAATTTTATGCTAATTTCGTGTGAAACGTCGAGGAGACCTTCCTCGACAGTCCGGAATGTCTGCAGCACGTGCAATGCAGACTACGGAAGCAGATTCATCAACAACGTACTATTGCGATTGAAAGAAACGTGAACAGCGGAAAGCGTTGCTTTCGACTCAGTCGAACTATGGCGGACAAGGCAGAATTATAGCTGTAAGCCCGCGTCAACGTTGCGCTAGAATCTGGTTCCAACTTACGCTCATGCACCGCACATGTATCAATTGCCAGTCCTGCCGGGCACTCGGAACACACAGGCGCTGCAAAGTGCCAGCCAGAACAAGATTTTAAAATGCTACGGTGATGCCGGCCGAAAGCACGTGTAGATTCGCCTGGTGACAGTCAAGGCATGTCGCAGTTCGACCGAGTCGAATGTCCTGCTTTCCGCGTTGTTCACGCACCGCGATATCAGGCTGTTACAGTAGTACTAAACATGCGCGGTGCGTGTATTCACGCGCGAGTCGTAATACTACTGGCATGTTTCCTACGAAAGAGTACGGTAATAGTTTTCGGTCTCATACTACAGGCACACTTCATGCAAATCGCTGCTGTAAAGTGAAACAGCTGTAGTCGCGCTTGAATAAACGCAAGGAGTGTATTAACCCGTACACTTCACTGAGCTCGTAGTTTTTCCTGCTGATTGCAATTATATCATAATGCAGCGGAGCTCTGCGTTTGTGGACGGAAATCTGTGCCATCGCAAAACACCACACCAGCACGATTCCCGTGATGTGCTGTGAACTTCACAGGCAGTGCTCAGCAATCTCTTCCTCTTGCGCTGGTTGTTGTCGCATCAGATGACAGCGCAGTGGTACCCAGATGACATTTTATGAGCGGGAGCAGCGTGAACAGGTGCTTTTTCGGATTTAAAATTCTGAGAACCACTGCATTTTATGCTAGCGAAGTGCACCTTAGCAGTTGCAAACAAATTATAGCATTGCAATAGGATGGAAAGGTGGGCTAGTTGGTAATTCATTATTGTTCAGTGAACTGGGAGCGCGGGGGTAACCACAGACTCAAAGCAAAGAGGAGGCACACAGCACGAGCGCTCGTGCTGTGTGCTGTTGCGTAGGACGGGCCGATCCCGCCGAAGCCACCACTGTTGAGAACGACGGGCCGATCCCGCCGAAGCCACCACTGTTGCGAACGACGGGCCGATCCCGCCGAAGCCACCACTGTTGCGAAGCCACCTCCGAAATCCCACCGCTGACCTCCACTGTTGCGTAGCGTATGTTTATCAGCTCGCGACTGCTTCTGCGCAGAGCTGATAAGACGAGCGGACGAGACGACGGTGAGTTAAACAAGGTTTATGTACAGCATATATACAGAGGCGTTACAATTTCGGCACTGGGGCCGACAGAGACTCGAAGGGCCGAGCTCTCCTCTCTAACACATAGGTCAGCCCTTCCCTAAGACCGCCGACTCACACACATGTCGGCTCTCCGACACGGGGCCTCCTCTCACTCACATAGGACCGCCGATCGCGACGCGCCGCAGGGCTTCTTTTATTTACACCGGGTCCAACCAAAATGTCCAATCAGAAGCGCCGCTGGTCGTCAGGGCAGATTCCTCCAATGGGGGGTCGCCGCGCCATGCGTCAGACCACCAGACACGAGAACGCCGGCTCGCTGTCACGTGCGGAGCTGACTCAATGCACGTGGGCCAGAGACGCGCCGCGCGTGTTTACGCCGTTCGCGCCAGGCAGACTGCGGGCTGGCCTTGACCCAGATTGCCTTTTTCAGAGGCACGGACGTTTGACGAGGACTCGCTGGCATAACAGCACCCCCGCCGCCAGACAATGCACCGGAAAGACGAGCTGCTTCCACGGGGCTCGGATGTCAGGTGCGCTCGTTCGCCAGGTCCCTCCAGGTTCGCCTCCAGGGCCATGGGGAGAATACAGCTCCAGACTGTTCCGGGAATACAGCCCATTCTTGACGACGGATCCCAGCTCCACTGGCTTGTCGCCACAACTTCTCGACCAGCTTCACTCGTCTCTTCTGACCATCTTCGGCTTCAGCACTTGCCGATGGTTCTGCAACTTGCCAAGAACGGATCGACAACAGACAACACACGACACACGCAAGTGCCCTCGGTCACCCGACAGAACACCAGACAAAGTATAGTACAACATATACCTATCTACGTGTCTATCGGAATTTTGTTCCCTCTACATCAAGAGGCACATGTGGGACACAAGACTCTTAAAATGACAACTCAAATTTTTTTTCCACGTACAACAACGTAACGAATTAGAATACCACAAAGTTGGCCCCTTGAGATCACTCTGAACGAGAGCGCTCAGCCCAGGTCGTGATGAGGTCAAAATTTTGCCCCGAATCGCCAGCGAGAAACCGAAAGGTTGAGAAGTTACTAGCTGGAACGCACTGCTCAATGCACCTGCATTAGCGTTTACCTTTCCTTTATTTTTTTTTGATAGCGAACGTCAAAGTTGCGCTGTGGAGCAACATGCTCCACTTCAGTAACCGGCCACTTTTAGGCGACGATACCTATGCGGCACCAAGAGCGGCTCACACTTGCGACGTTGCACAGGGGAACAACGATACGGCTTGCTACTGATTGACTCCTCACCGCTTAGCTCGATATCGTGTTCGATCACCGTCGTGTCTCCGGGACGGTCCGACAACACATACCCAAACTCGGAAACAATCTTTCTCAGGTCCTCCTTCTCAGGTCCTCCTTCACTTAAGCTAGGCTCTAGGTTCAACTGCTCCCAGATTACTTTCGATCCCCCTTCGATTACCTCACTAGAACTCAAACTTTCTGCTTCCTCTTCCTCTGAAGCATTCAACAACAGATTTACGACCGCTTGATGTTGAACGTATGGTTTCATCAAGTTGTAAATTTTGTCCGGCCGCCTTCCTAATTTCACTTCATAATTTGAATCGCAAGGCTTCGATAATACTGTGGCGGGCCCTTCCCAATCAACCTCAAGCTTGTTCTTTTTGAACGGCTGCAGCAGCATTACCTGACTCCCTACTTCAAAAGCACGCTTCTTCACCGATTCCCCGTAGTGCTCCTTCGACAGCACTTTTGCCGCGTTTTTCTGGCTTTCCACTAGCGCTTCAATTTGGCTTTCCACTAGCGCTTCAATTTGGCTTTCCCCTAGCGCTTCAATTTGGCTTTCCACTAGCGCTTCAATTTGGCTTTCCACTAGCGCTTCAATTTGGCTTTCCACTAGCGCTTCAATTTGGCTTTCCACTAGCGCTTCAATTTGGCTTTCCACTAGCGCTTCAATTTGGCTTCCCACTAGCGCTTCAATTTGGCTTTCCACTAGCGCTTCAATTTGGCTTTCCACTAGCGCTTCAATCGAGAGATCCTCACTCTGCTCTCGAATGAGCGTCTCTCGATCAACTCTCGGCAGCTCGCTCCAACTTTCCGCTACAGGCGAGAGCGTTGCAGCCCTCTCGCTCTGATTCAATGGCGCCATGTCGTCTCCCCTTTCTCCGGAAACCGCGCAGCTAGGTTCGGCGACGGGCCGCTCGCGTGACTGCTCACATGACTCATGCGGAAACTTTCCTTTCTGGGGTTCCGTCGACCCGCCGACAAGGTCACTTGAGAGTTCACCGCATGGAACCAAGTCAAGCTTCCGCGAAAGCTTTCGCGCTTGCGATCGCGTGAGAGCCATGCACGCTAAGTTGGGGAAGAACGATTTGCCCTGCTCTTTGAGAAGCTGCTCCGAGTTGTTGGAGAAAAGATAAGAAAAACGATCATTTAGCGCGGCAGACACAGCCGCTTCGGTGCGAAGCTCCCCGAACGGGCCTTTAATGACAACCTTGGCGATTGGTAAGCGAACACTCTGCTCCTCGGCGACCTGCCTGATCCACGCGCATTCTCCTGTGAAGTCATCCGCAGACACCAATGAAGGATGGACAACGTCCATGGTTGCCGCTGAGTCTCTAAGTGCTCGGCACGTTTTCTTATTCACCCTAATTTTTTGGAGATACGGCTCCAACAACCGAATGTTTTTTTCTGATTCTCGGATCGTTGCGAAGGCAAACTTTTCCTGACAGTTTCTAGCGATGTGCCCTTCCTTTTTACAGTTGTAGCAGATTAGCGGCTTCCGTTTGTTTTCCGATTCAAATGCCTGTGTGGTAGAAACCTCACTCGATTTCTCCGCTTCTGTTTGCCCTTCCCCTACACTGTCCTTCGTAAGAGACGGGTCCTTTTTGAAATTACGGTGCGGAACGGGTTTCCGTTGATCAGGTTTCCTTGAAAAGCCCTCTTTCTTTTCATCCTTTTCAACGCGCGCTGCCCTGCTATGCAACTTTCGGCGAGTATAATACTCCTCAGCTAACTCAGCTGCCTTATTTAACTGTACTTCCCCAAGTCTGTCCTGCAGCCAAAGTTTGACATCCTCCTCGATGCAGCGGTAGAATTGCTCCAATGCAACGCATTCCACCACTTTATCGCGGTCGTCATACACACCTTCGCCCTTGAGCCATTCAATCAAATCGGCTTTAAGACGAAACGCGAAGTCAACGTGTGACTCATTCCCCTTTCTAGCATACCGGAACCTTTGCCTGAAAGCCTCGGGTGACAACTTATAACGTCTTAAGAGCACTTCCTTAACCTCGTCATAGCTCTCAAACGCTTCCCTCGATAAGCAAGTTATCGCGTCGGACACTTTGCCGGGAAGAAGAGCTAGCAGGTTCCGCGCCCAAAGAGACCGCTCCAAAGCGTTTCGCTCACAGACGTGTTCAAACTTGACGAGATATTTCGCCATGTCCTCGCCTACTACGAACGGTGGCAATTGGTCCCTGATTCTAAAACCGCTGACCTGAACTGTTGGAGAAGCTACGCTAGGCGCCTGCGAACACTGTAGGATTGCCAATTCTAGTCGTTTCATCTCAAGGCGCTCCTGTCTCTCGGCCTCCTCGCGCTCGCGACGTTCACGCCTTTCAGCTTCCTCGCGTTCGCGAGCTTCTACTTCCCGCCTTTCAGCCTCCTCACGGCGTGCTTTAATATCCACCCAGGCCTCATCGACTTCCTCAGCCGACACTCCCTCATCCTTCATGATCTCAAGGATCGCTTGCTTTCGTTTCGCACGGCCTAAAGTAATGCCGAGTTCCTCACAAATTTCGATGAGTTCCTTCACCTTAAGGTTCTCCATCGTTCACACTAGCCTCTTGCTGTTTGCCCCTGTTAACAATTTACTTGCCGTACCCACTATAAGCCTACTAGCACGACGCGCAAGCAATATTTCACACTCCAGTGTTTACCCCCTCCGCATTAACTTCGGTTTCAAAGCACTTCGACTTTGCTTGAAACGATCAAAGCTCACTACAATGCTTCACACAGCCCTTCTCTAAACTACTACAACCTGAGCTAGAGTAGTCTGGTGAACTGAGGGGAAAACATCAGGCACTCACCGCATCGATGTCGCTGACGCCGGCCGATCCCGCAGCTGCCAACCACTGTTGCGAAGCCACTTCCGAGGCTGCCACCGCTGCCACCACTGTTGCGTAGCGGACCGATCCCGCCGCTTCCACCACTGTTGCGTAGGACGGGCCGATCCCGCCGAAGCCACCACTGTTGAGAACGACGGGCCGATCCCGCCGAAGCCACCACTGTTGCGAACGACGGGCCGATCCCGCCGAAGCCACCACTGTTGCGAAGCCACCTCCGAAATCCCACCGCTGACCTCCACTGTTGCGTAGCGTATGTTTATCAGCTCGCGACTGCTTCTGCGCAGAGCTGATAAGACGAGCGGACGAGACGACGGTGAGTTTAAACAAGGTTTATGTACAGCATATATACAGAGGCGTTACAATTTCGGCACTGGGGCCGACAGAGACTCGAAGGGCCGAGCTCTCCTCTCTAACACATAGGTCAGCCCTTCCCTAAGACCGCCGACTCACACACATGTCGGCTCTCCGACACGGGGCCTCCTCTCACTCACATAGGACCGCCGATCGCGACGCGCCGCAGGGCTTCTTTTATTACACCGGGTCCAACCAAAATGTCCAATCAGAAGCGCCGCTGGTCGTCAGGGCAGATTCCTCCAATGGGGGGTCGCCGCGCCATGCGTCAGACCACCAGACACGAGAACGCCGGCTCGCTGTCACGTGCGGAGCTGACTCAATGCACGTGGGCCAGAGACGCGCCGCGCGTGTTTACGCCGTTCGCGCCAGGCAGACTGCGGGCTGGCCTTGACCCAGATTGCCTTTTTCAGAGGCACGGACGTTTGACGAGGACTCGCTGGCATAACAGTGCCTCCTCTTTACTTCGTGTCTGTGTTTATCCCCATGCTCCCATTTCGCTGAACAATCACAATTTATGGCGTATCTGGGAGCGATGGTATACCGCTGAAGGCGCCTGTGTGCGAGATAGGCGTGCGAGATAGACGAGAGCACGCTTATCTAGAACCCAGGCGCCTTCAATGGTATACTCTCGCTCCTAGACGCCATAATTTGTTCGGAACTGCCGAGGCGCGCCTCGCTAGCTTGGCATGCAGTGGATCAGGGAGTTTAAAATGCGAAAAAGCGCCTGTTCATGCTGAAAATGCTTATAAATTGTCATATTGGTACCACTACGCTGTCATTTGATGCGACAACAACCAGCGGAAGAGGAAGAGATTGCTGAGCACTGCCTTTAAAGTTCACAGCGCATCGCGGGAATCATGCTGGTGCAGTGTTCTGCGATTGCGCAGATTTCCGTCCACAACAAAAAACGCCGAGCTCCACTGCCTTAGGACATAATTGCAATCAGCAGGAAAAACTACGAGCCCGGTGAAGTGTATGAGTAAGTGAACCTATTGTGTTTATTCAAGCGTGAATCCAGCTGTATCAACTTTACAGCAGCAATTAGCGTGCAGTATGCCTGTAGTATGAGTCACAAAACTATTGCCGTACTCTTTCGCAGGCGGCAGGTCAATATAAGGATATACGTATTACGACTCACGCGTAGATGTACGCACCGCGCATGTTTAGTACAACCATAACGGCCCTCTATCGCGATGCGTGAACGGTGCCGAAAGCATGACTTCCGACCGGTCTAACTGCGACATGCCTTGGCTGTCGCTAGGCGATTCTACATGTGCTTTCGGCGGCGTCACGGTAGAATTTTAAAATCTTGTTCTGGGTGACACTTTTGCACCGCGCGTGTGTTCCGAGTGCCCGGCATGACTGACAATTGATACACATGCGGTGCATGAGCGTAAGTTGGAACCAGATTCAAGCGCTACGTTGACGCCAGCTTACAGCACAAACTCTGCCTTGTCACAGCCAAGGCACACCATAGTTCGAATTAGTCGAAACAAATGCTTTCCGCTGTTCGTGTTTCCTTCAATCGCAATAGTACGTACCTGATGAAGCTGTTTCCCTAGTCTGCGATGCACGTGCTGCAGACACTCCGGACTGTCGAGGAAGGTCTCCTCGACATTTCACACGTCATCAGCATAAACTTTTAGCACAGGAACAGCGCGAAACATGCTTACAGCTGGACTCGAGCTGTGAAGTTTCGCGTTTGATTTTCAGAGCGTCTGCTCGCCTAACAGTTGAGTGTTGCTTCGCCGCGCTTGCAACAGACGACACCACGCGCTTTTCAATATGACAGCAAGCACGGAGCTCACTGTGTTCTGGTGTACAGTTTCTCAGTGTGTTCTCACTGAGTATATTTGACCCTTCATGATGCGCTCGCGGCCGTTTATCTAGCTCCACATATACCAAATTTGGTGTTACGCGACGTGAAGAGATGACGAAGATAAAGGACACATGCAAACATGATGATCATGCAACGGAAATTCATATACGGTATCTTTTGCCTCCACCTCGTAACGTTGTGCTGATTTTAAAATGACATATCAACATTTCTCATTCATGCTTCATATATCATTGATTCTCACTGTACGTGGGACCTGCCATTTTTTTAGCGGTCGTTTCTCCTACTGCCACCTGAATTGGTGTGCGTCAATTTTGGCAGCGTTGTTTTTTAAAAGGAATGGATTTTGTCGTTGTCGACTCTGCATAGCTATGTTGTATAGTCTAGCTTTGTCTTCACTGCATCAGATTGCTGAAAAACTAAACCGCAGTACTGGTAATGCCACAGTCATTTTCACCTGCATGACGATCAGCGAAATTTTGTTGTGGGCACGACACTTAGCATTTTAAAGTTCTCATGGTTCGACAGTGATGCGAATGCAACTTTCTTATGTAAGCGCACGCCGCATGTAGGCGAATATGAACATGAAAATAGTGGTGACGCTAGTCGCCTGCGAATTATAGGGTGCCAGGGATCAGTCATTCCACGACCGAAGTACTTCCTTCGCTTAAGCTAATCTTGTCGTTTTAAAACGTGACACCGTTAAAGGAGCTCGTTTCGCAGAAATTATGTCGTCGGCGTCTGTCACGGTCTGTGCGTCAGCGGAAAAGCTGCGTTGGCCATGAGCACAAGTTCGAGGTAGATACAATGAAGATGTTGTTTGCATTTCGGCCTTCTTTACGGTACCGCCGAGAAGTGAATGCCTCGTGCTAGCGATTGGGGAGGCAATTGCCTGTGTTCTTTCGTGGGTGAGTGCGTACTATCGGCATCAAATGAAACGCGAACAGCGGAGCACGTGGCACAAGACTTATCAATGGCATAGTGCGCGCCGTCCACCAGTCATTGACACAGACAGGCCCGCACATTCGGTGTGGCAGCACTGCAAGATCTCCCTATAGTGCAATATAGTGCTTGTGTTCCTGGTATGGTATTTGAAAGGAACAAAATAAAAAAACACAGAGGTTGAACTACTGCAGCCGAAGGCGAGTATTGTAGCATGGTTTGTCATGACGGAGTCAATTATCACGGAATGCCTGATAAACTACATTTAGAGTAAACAAATATCAGTTCATAATGCTGGCGATTTCGCGTTGTTTCACTTTGTGCCGGTAAAGCTAAACAATTTGCGCGCTCTCTTCTGAAAAAACACTCGGCATTTCCAGTTAAAATGAAGCCCTTTCGGGTCGCTCTCTGCCCCGCCGTGGTGATCTAGTGGCTAAGGTACTCGGCTACTGACCCGCAGGTCACGGGATCTAATCCAGGCTGCGGCGGCTGCATTTCTGATGGAGGTGGAAATGTTGTAGGCCCGTGTGCTCAGATTAAGGTGCACGTGAATGAACCCCAGGTGGTCGAAATTTCTGGAGTCCCTCACTACAGCGTCTCTCATAATCATATGATGATTTTGGGAAGTTAAACCCCACAAATAAATCAATGAGTTAATCGGGTCGTTCTCTGAAAAAAGGGTGCAGGTGAAGCAGCGCTGGCGAACGAGATACGACAATCGTTTGAAGATCAACCGCAAACTCATTACATTTCTCTTTTTGTTTTATCGTGCCGATACACCGATTGCACTGCGACCCTGAAGTAAAAGCAAAGAATCGCTAGTGATACGACCAAAAGTGCTTGGCACGCCCACCATTTGCACCATTGTCACCTACGAAAACTACAGCAGAAACGGAGATAACGCACTCTAGGTGGATCGCTAAGTGCTGCCAAATCGGATGTGCATGCCTGTCAATGGGGATGCTGGACGGCCCACACTATACTGTTTCTAATTCTTGAAACACACTTCGGCACATGCCGTCTTGAAGGCGCTCCATGTGGGAATGTTGATTGATATGCGGGGTTTAACGTCCCAAAACCACTCTATGATTATGAGAGACGCCGTAGTGGAGGGCTCCGGAAATTTTGACCACCTGGGGTTCTTTAACGTGCACCCAAATCTGAGCACACGACACGGGCCTACAACATTTCCGCCTCCATCGGAAATGCAGCCGCCGCAGCCGGGATTCGAACCCGCGCCCTGCGGGTCAGCAGCCGAGTGCCTTAGCCACTAGACCACTGCGGCGGGGCCCATGTGGGAATGTTGTGTTTGTGGTTGTTAAACCACAATTCTGCGACGCCAGTGAGATAAAATATGACGTGGCCCAGCTTGTCGGCTTCATCCCACTTGTTATTGGCGCTCACCAGCTCGTAGTGCTCGAGCCAGTCTTCCACGTCGGTTCCATCCGCACCGCTGAAGACCTTCGGGTCCCGTAGCCTAGGATGGCCGGGACAGTTGAACTGGGGTGACGACGCCGATGGGTTGGCGTTGTCAGTCATGACGGGCGGTAGAGTGCGGCTTCGCAGCTCCAGGGTGTAGCGACGGAGATAAACAGCACCCTCCCCCAAATGTGAAGAGGGTTTATTAGTCGAAGCAGCAGCGAACCGAAGCACGAGCCGAGAGGGCCTGGCGTTGGCGATTGGCGATGCTGCTCGCTGCAGGCACATCTGCTTGATTGATTTGTGGGTTTAACGTCCCAAAACCACCATTTGGATTATGAGAGACGCCGTAGTGGAGGGGCTCCGGAAATTTTGACCACCTGGGGGTCTTTAACGTGCACCCAATCTGAGTACACGGGCCTACAACATTTCCGCCTCCATCGGAAATGCAGCCGCCCGCAGCCGGGAATCGAACCCGCGACCTGCGGGTCAGCAGCCGAGTACTTAGCCACTAGACCACCGCGGCGGGGGCAGGCACATCTCACAATATATATATATATTATATATATACTAGTATATATATATATATATATAGATATATATATATATATATATATATATATATATATATTAGATTAAGAATAAAGAGCAACACTTACGAAAATTTTAGAATTGTTTACTCTACGTTTCGGCCGTGGCACGGCCTCCGTCAGGATTAACCATCACCGTTAACCATTAACCGTCAGGATTGGTTAATCCTGACGAAGGCCGTGCCACGGCCGAAACGTAGAGTAAACAATTATAAAATTTTCGTAAGTGTGCTCCTTTATTCTTAACTATATTTACACCGGAACCCACAGAATTTCGTTTTTGAATCATATATATTATATATATATATATATATATATATATATATATATATATATTATATATATATATATTGTTACGGGAGGGCACAAAGAGAAACGAGGTTACAGCAAAGATATATTTGCACGACGCCAAGCCTAAGCCAAGATGGCAAGCGAGTGTGTGCCCCACACCCCAGAATCACGTCATCTTTCTCGCTGTCCGTCTCGCTTCTTCAGCGCGATGTAGTCTTGTTACATTCTCCCCGGGTGCAGAAGCACCGTCTCTGTGTTTTTCTATGGTGTTGCGGAGTGGTAGAGGTTAAGTCGGGAGACATGAACAATGTCTTTAGACAATGGAGCGGAGGGAGATTATGACTTCAGCGGGGCTATCTCGTAGGTAACGTCGGTCACCTGGCGCAAGACGTGGTAGGGTCCTGATTACCGGGAAAGCAGCTTCTCAGAGAAACCAACATGCCGAGTCGGAGTCCACAGCAACACAAGGGAACCCGGGGCAAAGGAGACGTCACGATGATGTGCGTCGTAACGTTGCTTCTGTTGCTCTTGCGATGCTAAGAGGCCCTTACAAGCGACTTCTCGTGCTTTGCGAGCTCTGGTGATAGTGTCACGGGGGTATTCAATCGGCGAATCGATGGCTGTTGGGAAGATGGTGCGAAAGGTAGAGTTGGATCACGGCCAAATAAGAGATAGAATGGTGAAAACCCAGCGATATTGTGACGTGAAGAAATGCATGCAAATGTGACAAATGACAATGCAACGGGTCAGTCTAGGTGGTCAGAGAAGACGTACATAAAGAGCATGTCAGTTAGAGTCCAGTTGAACCGTTCGGTAAGCTCGTTAGCTTGTGGATGGTAGTAGGCCGTCGTAAATTTATGTTTGGTTTTGCAAGATCGGAGCAGGTGGTCAATAACTCGAGAGAGAAAATAGCGTCCACGATCTGTGAGGAGTTGGCATGGAGGTCGTGATGGCGGTCATGATGGAGGATGACATCGTACAGAAGGAAATCGGCCATATCTGTGGCACAGCTGGTTGGCAAAGCCCGCGTGATGGCGTACCGGGTTGTATGTTCGGTTGCGACAGCTATCCATTTGTTTCCGGAGGTAGACTGAGGAAAAGGGCCTAGGAGATCAAGACCAACTCGAAAGAAGGGGTCAATAGGAAGATTAAGTGGCTGGCGGAGTCCAGCAGGACTCATAGGGTTTTTTTCCCGGCGTTGGCACTGGTCGCATGTGATGACGTAGCGGTGCACGGAGCGATAAAGCCTTGACCAGTAAAATTGACGCTGAACGTGGTTGTAAGTCCGAGAGAGACCAAGGTGACCGGCGGTGGGGGCGTCATGGAGCTGGGCGATAACAATCGAACGTAGGTGGAAAGGCACCACAAGGAGAAGTTCGCGCCCATTTGTGTTGACACTGTAGCGGTACAAGGTGCCTTTTTTAGGCACAAACAGTCGAGTTGACGGATGGGGCGTTGGAGAGTTCAGCTTCTCAATAATGTCTCGCAAGACGGGATTTCGGCGCTGTTCATCACGGATGTTGCTCAAAGCAGAGAGAGAGAGAGAGAGCACACATGGCGGCGCTTCATCTAATGTCTCAGGGGGGTCCACTGGATGGCGGGAGAAGCAGTCAGCGTCATGGTGTAAATGGCCAGATTTGCAAGACCCTGAGTAGTCATATTTCCGGAGCCGTAGTGCCGAGCGACCAAGACGCCCAGTGGGATCCTCTAACGACGAGAGCCAGCAGATGGCGTGGTGATCAGTTGTGACGGTAAAACCACGACCACGTAAGTAGGGCCGAAATTTGCCAACTGGCCAAACTAGAGCAAGACATTCCCGTTCAGTGATGGAGTAGTTCCGCCGGGTCGCAGGAAGCAGACGGCTGGTATATGCTATAACGCGGGCGCAGCCGCTTTGATGCTGGACCAAAACAGCACCGATTCCATGGCCGCTGGCATCAGTGGGGACTTCTGTTGGGGCAGACATGTCAAAATGCGCTAGAATAGGTGGTGTTCTGAGCAACGCGATGAGATTGGAGAATTCCGAAGCCCGCGCAGTGCTCCAAGAGAAAGGAACATCCTTCTTCAGCAAGTCCGTAAGAGGTCGGGCCACGTCCGCAAAATCGTTTACAAAACGTCGGAAGTAAAAACATAGACCTAAAAAGCTGCGGACTTCCCCAGGGCTGGTCGGGACGGGAAAGTTTTGCACAACTCGAACTTTGTAAGGATCAGGGCGTACGCCAGAGGAGTCCACAAGATGACCCAACATCGTTATTTGCTGGCGTCCGAAGTGGCACTTCGATGAGTTCAGTTGCAGTCCTGAATTACGAAAAACAGAAAGGATGGAGGAAAGACGCCCGAGGTGTATTTCAAAGGTCAGAAAACGCATTGACGTCGTCGAGGTAACATAGGCAAATTGACCACGCGAACCCGCGCAAGAGAGTGTCCATCCTTCGTTCGAAGGTCGCTGGAGCATTGCATAATCCGAACGACATGACTTTAAACTGCTAAAGACCATCAGGGGTTACAAAAGCAGTCTTCTCGCGGTCCATGTCGTCGACAGGCAATTTACCAGTACCCTGAGTGAAGGTCGCTGGAGGAAAAGTACTTAGCGCCATGAAGGCAATCCTTGGCGTCGTCAATGCGTGGTAGCGGGTAGACGTCTTTCTTAGTGATCCGGTTCAGATGTCGGTAGTCGACACAGAATCGCCAACTGCTATCCTTTTTCTTTACAAAAACAACAGGGGAAGCCCATGGACTGGAAGATGGCTCAACTATGTCTTTGGCGATTATTTTCTCGACTTCCTTCTGAATGATCTGACGCTCCACATGAGAAACGCGGGTACGGCCGTCGATGTACCGGAGATGCACCGCCGGTGTTAATGCGGTGCTTCAAAATGCTGGTTTGACCTAGTGGATGGTCACAGAAGTCGAATACGTCCCAAGTATGATTCCAGGACGTGACAGTAGCGCGTCAGTTTGATGCGACAAAAGGTCAACCGCGATCAATTTTTCCACATTAGAAGATGGACTCTCTGTCGAAGAACAGGCTTGCGTGTAGTTGGGGCGACGCACATCATTGGGGCACAAAGCTGAGATGACGCAATCCTCAGAGGGTGTCAGCGTGGCGAGGGCTATTTCCACACGGAAGCACTTGCGGACCTAGAGCAAAGTTCAGCAAGGGGATGCAAACACGGTTTTCCCGTAACGTAATAATAGTGTGCGGAAAAGTAACACCCCGAGTCAGAAGGACGGGTGTAATGGGGGTGAGAACGAAGTCCCCATCAGGTACAGGTGGCGACGCTGTTAAGGCAATGTAGGTAACTGTTTGCGGTGACAAACGGACGTGTTCAGCAGAGCAGAGACGAACTTGGGGCGGACTGGGCGTATCAGTCGTACAGGGCAGGTCAAGTTGCACCATGCTAGTTGAACACTCAATGAGGGCCAAATGGGCGGACAAACAGTCTAGACTGAAGATAACATCATTGGTGCAGTTGGTGAGAACAGTGAAGAGGACGGAGGTTTGATGGCTGGCTCTAGTAACACGTGCTGTGCAGACACCAACGACGGCAGTTGCACTGCCATCAGCAACACTAACACAGCGTGAAGGGGCTGGAGTCAAGACTTTCTTAAGCGGTCACAAATGTGCGAGCTCATAACAGAAATTTGGGCGCCAGTGTCTACTAAAGCTTTAACAGATAAACCATCCACTTTTACATAAATCAAGTTCTGGTTGGTCTGTAGGGTCAAGAGAGGAATTGAAGGGACGTCGTCGTAGCAGCGTCACCTCCAGGAGCTGCACCAGATAGTTTTCCCGAAGGAAACCGTCGAGCGAAGGACGGGGATGGGGAAACGGGTTGGCGGAGGAGACCGCGAGAATCTACGTCGTTGTGAAGGCGAGTGGCTGTACTGGGCATTGGTCGTGGCGGTCATGCCGTAATGAGCTGAGTCATCACGGCGGGGTGGTTTTTGGCCAGAAGGGCAGGCTGATGCGTCGAAGTTCGTGAACTTGGGCTTGTGCGCGAGGGCAAGGTCCACGTGCTTCGGCAATGACGCGAAATGTGTCCTACTCGTTCGCAACGGAAGCAAATTGGCCTGTCGTGAGGCGTCCTCCATGATTTTGGAGGTCGGTTACGTGGAGCAGGACGCCGGTAGTGCTGACATGTGTTAAAAGTAGGCGGATAGACATCAGGTCGGTGCACAGAACAAATCGTCTGAAGGCTCGCGTTTGCCAATTCTTGGCGCACAACGCTCTATCTGAGGGATATAATGGGCTGAGGATCATACGGCGTCAGAACCTTGAAGGGTGCTGGTGACATCGCTTCGATTTCGCGTTGAACGACCCTCATAATGTCAGCAGAGGGTGGATTGGGCTGGGTCTCAAAACGGAAGTCCTCACAAGTTGATGTTGCTGCGGTGTTAGGAAGACAGGTGAAGTGGTGGGCAATGCGACGGCTTTTAGCCTCTTGAAAACGTTGACACTCCTTAAAGACGTCTTGAACTGCCGAACAGCTTTTAAATACAAGTATGCTAAATGCATAATCAGCGATGCCCTTGAGTACGTGTGCAACCTTGTCGGCTTCGGTTATGGTGCTATCAGCTTTACGGCAGAGGGTCAAGACATCTTGAATATAGGCCAGGTAAGACTCCGTGGATGTCTGGATACGGTTATCAAGCTCTTTTTTAGCGGCCTGCATGCACCCCGGAGATAGGCCGAAGAACTCGCTAAACTTCGTCTTACAGACGTCCCAGCTGGTAAGCCTTTCCCCGTTGTTGTTGAACCCTGCCTTGGCCGTACTTTTCAAGTAGAAGATAAGGTTTGCCAGCATCATTGTTGGGTCCCATCTGTGGTTTTCACTCACGAGCTAGTAGAGCTGAGGCCATTTATCGAAGTCTTCACCGTCAGTGCCCTACAAGTTGCCAGGATCGCGGGGTGGAGTGGTCACAATGACCACAGGTGAAGTGGGCGCCATTGATGTGCGAGGCATGGCTGTTGGCGCAGCATCCCTGTCGGTAGACATGTTAGAAGCGGCAACTTGGCGTCCGCTGCAAAGCTCCCTCGTGCTTTGCTACCCAGCGCCTCCACCAAAATGTTACGGGAGGGTACACAGAGAAACGAGGTTACGGCTAAGATATATTTGCACGACGCCAAACCTAAGCCGAGATTGCAAGCGAGAGCGTGTCCCACACCCCAGAATCACGTCGTCTTTCCCACTGTCTGTCTTGCTTCTTCAGCGTGATGTAGTCTTGTTACAATATATACGTAGATTATGAAGAGTCTGGCTTCGGGTACCATAAAATTAGGGGGAAATAAGTATACGCTTCTAAAAAACTGTTCATCGGTGACGTGTATATATATATATATATATATATATATATATATATATATATATATATTATATATATATATATATATATATATATATATATATATATATATATATATATATATATATATATATATATATATACACGCAAGCAACATTGGTCTCGGAGCTATTTTGGTGCAAACACAAGATGGGACCGAACGTGTGATCGCCTATGCGAGCCGCACTTTATCACGTGCCGAAACCAACTACTCAACGTCATAGAAGGAATGTCTCGCGGTAATATGGGTGATTACAAAGTTCAGGCCTTATCTCTATGGGCGCCCATTTAAAGTTGTGACTGGTCACCACGCTTATGTTGGTTGGCTAACCTCCGAGACCCCTCTGGGTGATTAGCACGATGGAGTCTGCGACTTCAGGAGTTTGATGTCACCATCGTATACAAGTCGGGTAGAAAGCATGAAGACGCCGACACGCTATCACGAGCACCTCTGGAATCCGACCATACAGCTCTAGAAGACGACAGTGCCTTCCTGCAGTGGGGCGGACCTCCTCAGTAAGCAACGAGCGGACCCCGAGTTAAGGCCCATCATCGACCATTTAGAAGGCAGCACCGTGTTGGTTTCTCAACAACATTCCCGTACGTGGCCGTCATTTTGCTTACGACATGGCATATTATACAAGAAAAACAGCGGTACCGGCAGCAGATCTTATCTTATAGTCATTCCTCAAGACCTTCGTGATGACATCCTATTAGCCTGCCACGATGAGCCGACATCCGGCCATCTGGGATACTCACGGATGCTCGACCGGGTACGACAGCTATATTTCTGGCCAAAACTTGCAGCTCGTGTGAAACGCTACGTGAAAGGATGCCGCGAATGTCAGCGTCGCAAGTCACCACCTGTAAAGCCTGCAGGCCTCCTACAACCCATCGACCCACCGCGTACGCCGTTTGACCAAGTTGGAATGGACCTTCTTGGACCGTTTCCTTTGTCTCACTCTGGAAATAAGTGGATCATCGTCGCAGCTGATTATTTGACGCGTTACGCTGAAACGAAGCCACTGCCTCGCGGTACAGCATCTGAAGTCGCCCAGTTTTTCATGCACCACATAGTGCTTCGTCACGGCGCCCCGTCAGTCATCATCACTGACCGAGGGACAGCGTTTACGGCAAAACTGTTGGACGACATCTTCAAACTCAGTTACACGAACCACCGTAAGACAACCGCATACCACCCCCAGAGTAACGGCTTGACAGAAAGGGTAAACAAAACACTGGCTGACATGATTTCTATGTACGTGGATGTGCAGCAGAAAACGTGGGACGAGATCCTGCCGTACGTAACGTTTGCGTATAACACCGCAACCCAGGAAACGACAAGGTTCGCACCCTTCCACCTCGTTTACGGTCGAGACGTGCAAACCATGCTTCCTTATGACATCGACCATGATTCCTTATGATTCCTTATGACAGCCATGATTCCTTATGACATCGACCAGCATGAGCTGCAAACTCCTGATGTCGAGGATTACATTCAGCGAGCAGAGGAAGCACGTCAACTAGCCCGCGTGCACATAAGATCGCAGCAATGTAAAGACTCCCGAAGGTACAACATCCACCATCTACCCAGTTACCTATCAACCTGGCGACAAAGTGTGGGTTTGGACTCCTGTTAGACGGCGAGGCCCAGCGAGAAACTCCTGAGCAAGTACTTCGGACCCTACAAGGTATTACGGTGGCTAAACGAGGTCAACTACGAAGTCTTTCCAGACGGAGGCTCGGCAACGACCCAGCGCCACTCACCGCGAACAGAGATTGTGCATGTCGTCCGCTTAAAACCTTATTTTAAGCAGTAATACTCGCCTTATTGTGCCAGGGCAGCAAACATTTTTTTTTCGTTGTCCATGGGGTCTCGAACGAACTTTTAACTGTATTAATGTTTTTTTCTTATGACCAACCACAGACATTTTTCTTTTTTTTTGCACCTGCATATGCCCTGTGCACTATAAGTATTGTTTCTCCCTTTCTTTTTATTCCCTTATGGGCCCTGCTGTCACCTTGTGTATGAGCATCGAGTCGATGCTCTAATGGGAGGGGGAATAATGCCACCTAAAGTTGTGTGCCGGCAAGCCCTAGCGAGCCGAAAAGGGAAAAGAGAACAAAGAAGAAGTGTGTGTTAGCGCTTCGTTTAAAGATACACGCTCGTGTCTTGCTGCCCCGCTGTTCCTGTCTTGTCTTTGTCTTCACGACTCTTGGTGCGTGACAATATATATATATATATATATATATATATATATATATATATATATATATATATATATATATATATATATATATATATATATATATATATATATATATATATATATATGATGAATAACGGTGGTGGCGATGGCAAAAACCAACCAGCCGAGGCTGTCCACCTGTCCACGTAACTTCTTTCGCAATAAAACGAATGCTGCAGTAATACAGCTCTTGTCTGTAGTCGGTATATCATAAGCCTCAGCAATTTCCCTTGCCAATTGATTCGCGTGTCTAAAAATAATGGTGGTTTTGTTGAAAATAGCATGACACCCACATGACCTGCAGTGATTTATTGATGTGTGGGGTTTAATGTCCCAAAATCACCATGTGAATATGAGAGACGCCGTAGTGAAGGGCTCCAGAAATTTAGAAGGCCACCTAGGGTTCTTTAACGTGCACTCAAAGCTGAGCAAACTGGCCTACAGCACTTTCTTTTTAATCGAAAATTCAACCACCGCAGCCGGAATTTCATCCCGTGACCTGCGGGTCAGCAGCCGAGTACCTTAGCCACCAGACCACCGCGGAGGGGGGGGGGGAAGACCTTCAGTGAACCTGAAGTGGATCCCTTGAAGTGACAACTCCCTTAACGCATGTGATGTACTTGTTCCTATGATTAGCAGTGCACTTGCTCTTACCCTGCTTGTCCATTGGGCTAGCCCCACCATGGTTGTCTAGTGGCTAAAATACTCGGATGCTGACCCGCAAGTCGCGGGATTGATTCTCGGCTGTGGCGGCTGCATTTTCGATGGAGGCGAAAATACTGTATGTCCCTGTGCTCAGATTTGGATGCAAGTTAAAGAACTTCAGGCGGTCGGAATTTCCGGAGCCCTCCACAACAGCGTCTTATAATCATATCGTTACACGACATCGGCAACGAGAGCGCATCAGATAGATGATGCGTGCTATCGCGCTCATGTTGTTGCCGTTCCTGCATCTTGGCTGCAGCTGTCTCGACTCTCCAGCATATTTAGGAAATATATTTATTTCATTCATTCTCTTACCCCCGTGACATTTGGTGGAGGTTCTGGGTACGAAACGATATATCGGAGCTCAGCAGTGGCCGACGTCTGGATTTTTTCACCATGGCGAACCAGAGACCCGCTCCCGCCGAGGAGACCACAACAGCAACAACAACAAGAGCGCGATCGCATTCATCGTCTTCATCGTCTACCTGATGCTTTCTCGTTGCCGACGTCGTGTAACAATGTACGTAGACGTTAATCTCCTCGTATAAACCAATCAATCAATCAATCAATCATCGGGCAGATGCGACCTATGTTATGTTTCGCAGAGAAAAAAAAGCACCAACGCGGTACCTAGAACCAACGTTCTTAAGCTCGTGCGCTAATCTCTGTACGTAAACACTGCACTTTTTTCATCAGAACTAGTATAATCACCTTAACGTGTTTACGTGTTTGACGTCACGTACGATACGTTCGCATACAGATGAAAATGCAGCATCAGCGTAACCCACGCATATTACGTGTAGCGCAACTTCATCTTTCGGTTCACTGCAGGTCATGGGGGTGCCGCTTCGTCTTTGATGAAAGCACCGTCCTTTTTGAACACGCGCATCTATTGACAAGAGAAATTGCTGAAGTTTATAATGTATTAATTAGAGACAAGAGCTGTAATAGTGAAGCATCTGTTTTTTTTTGCACGAGAAGGAATTTAATTACTTGTGTCGATCTTGAGTATCTGTATGTATGACGACGCTGCCAGAATATTTTTTTTTGCGCATATCACGATTTTGTACACTTGCTATACGTTTCACAATTAAATTTTCAATAAAAACCAGTTGAGAGTCCGCGCCGTCTTTTCTTTTTTTTTCGCTCCTTCCTTGTGTCTGTGTTTCTGGTGTTCCGCTGTAAACCAAGTTCGCCCCGCCACGGTGGTCTAGTGGCTAAGGTTCTCGGCTGCTGACCCGCAGATCACGGGATTGAATCCTGGCTGGCGGTGGCTTCATTTTTGATGGATTCGAAAATGCTGTAGGCCCTTGTGCTCAGATTTGGGTGGACGTTAAAGAACCTCAGGTGGACGAAATTTCCGGAGCCCTCCACTACGGCGTCTCTTATAACCATATGGTGGTTTTGGGACGTTAAGCTCCACATATAAATCAACCAAATAAATCATGTAAACGAAGTTCACGATGAATCCCACCCCCATCTTGCCGTCCTACAGCAATCCAATAATCTGACTTACGGTCACTGTATGCATTCTTCGCACTACATATCACTTTTTTACTGATACTGCCTTGTCTAGATGACGGTAATCTACGCAAAAGTGTATCGTGCCATCCTTCTTCTTGAGCAAAACAACTGGGGATGCCCACGGACTGTTTGATGATACAATAAACGATACGGTCACTGCCATGTTGGTGAGTGATTACTTGTGTGAATCCCAAGGTATACAGTTGATGCCCGGCCTAGACAAGCGCTGTGGCAGTTGAAAGCTGGGCGTAATTTGTTTAGAGTCTCTGGAAGGTCACGGCGCTGCTGCGAGTGTATACAGTTGTCGATGACATGTTTTAAAATGTTGCCAGTGGACGTGCTAATCAGAGGACTGTAGAAGAGGGCGTTGCATGACTTCTGGTGAACCATCAGAAACGCCTAACGCTCTAACAGTTGCGCAAGCTTCCACGGTGCCAATAGATTCACCTCGAAGCACTGTAATCGAAAATGAGAATGAATTTGCCACAGGTACGTTGGTTGCACCACCTTTCAGGGTAAGGAGAGCGGTTGGAAGCGGTGAAAGGTTGCGATGAACGATGGCGGCGAAAGGCGTGAAGAGCGCGGTAGCATAGGAGGGATAAGAAGAATGCTTTATTTTTCAATAAATTTACTTACAAAAAATATGTGCCAAAACATCCGGATCCGTAGCTGACATGGCTAGTTAAGCATTCGTTATAGACAAGGCATGTTGTTTTAATAGCGAGTAAACTCCTAACACAGAAAATTCCATCAAATATCACAAAATAAAATGCAGTCATGTAGGGGAAAGAACAGAAATAACGTGACATGTACATACATCTCCACAATATTAATTTAATATGACCACAGTTTCCTGAGTCACTGCATCATATTTGGCAGACATTTAATTAGTGTAGAAATAATCTTCCAAATTTTAGCAGAAACAAGGCTATTGTTCGACGGCCGTAGACATTGCACACAATCGGAAGATTTTGTGGTTTGCCCTGCCGAGTGTGACCACTGGGTTTGAATAAAATTGATGCGTGAAAGGGTACGTTCTTGTTCAATATTTTGTGTACTAATACTGCGCTTTTAGGCATTATGTTGCGGTTTCTGAAAAGTTCAGCCGATGGTGTATTCTTGGGTCCAGACTCAATTGTTCGTACTGCTCTTTTTTGTTGTAAAATGATTATGACCGAGCAATATGAGGCATATGTGTAGCTCCATGATTCGATGCAACAATTTACATGAAAATAAAAAAAAACGTTATAATATAAAACACGGAGTATGTGTGCACTAACATATTTTCTAGTCTTAGATAATGTAAAGCAACCAAACCATACTTTTTTGCACAAATTGGCTATGCGCGATGTCCTGTGAAGTGAATGACCTAATGCCACACCAAGGAAAGTATATGCGTTTACTTTATCAATGAGAGTTTCCCCGGTAAACAGACCACGTGTTTGAGGTATGACTTTTCGAGTAGAGGTGAAAACTATGTACTCCATTCTATATATTTAGTAATAAGTTCTTTTGTTTAAAATACTGAGCGGAACATGATACAGGTGACAAGACAAAAGCACACGGAGGGATGTGGGTGTCTTAGTGATAACTAACTTCGCGCAGGAGAGGGAACGGTCGTCAGGTAAAGCATCAACAAGTAAAGAAAAGGGGACTTCTGCCCGAGCAGTCTGATTTATTGATTGATATGTGGGGTTTAACGTCCCAAAACCACCATATGATTATGAGAGACGCCGTGTTGGAGGGCTCCGAAAATTTCGACCCCCTGGGGTTCTTTAACGTGCACCCAAATCTGAGCACACAGGCCTACAACATTTCCGCCTCCATCGGAAATGTAGCCGCCACAGCCGGGATTCGATCCCGCGACCTGTGGGTAAGCAGCCGAGTACCTTAGCCACTAGACCACCGCGGCGGGACTACCCGAGCGCAGTCGATGACAGCTTGGTGAGAAGACAGAAAACCCCAGCCTAAAATAATATCGTGGGAACAGTGCAGAAGTACGATAAACTCGACCATGTAGGGCACTCATTGAATAAAAAGCCTGCAGTACACTCCGCCACAGGCTGGAGGTGGTGTGCCGTGGCACTGCAAAGAAACGGACCGAAAAAATGGGTCAGCACTTTTCCAATTGAGCGGGGCAGTTTATCGGTGATGACAGATATTGCGGCACCTGTACGAGTTAAAGCGACAACAGATACACCGTCATTAACAACATTAGGAACGTTTGGCGATGCAAGAAGACGGCTTCGCGACAGTGACGCAATTCTTGCCTCGTGTGGCAGGTGGACGTTCACGCATCGGTGACACTGATTGACGACGGAGAGAAGGAGAACGGTTGTCACGAACTTTAGCAGAGTGTGACATTGGGCGAGTTGTTGCATAGTTAATGAAATATTTGTGGCGCAACTGATACAAGCAAGCAAAAAAGAAAAAAAACGGAGGAGACAGGATGGGGTTCCAGACCTTCAACTCGTTTATTTTCCACAGGTCACCCAAATATTCGCAAGTTCCGCAGACTAGCACGCCGTCCCGCAGCTACCAGCGTAATTTTTTCAGAGAATTGGAGTAGCGGTGGGGCAGCGGAGCTCCAGGGGTGCATTTTTTTTAAGAGCGAAGCTCTTTAAGCCGTGTGCTGAGCGTCCTGGCGTAATCGTGTGTTACCACCTTTCGTTAGTTTTTGAACCGGTTGTAGAGGGCGGTACTTGCACATATAACGAAATGCATATACACTGAAAAATGCAAATGGTTTGATACTAGAGGAAGTTACTTGTAGTATGATAAATATTCATAATATTCATGATAAAAATCGCAGCATATCCATGGAGTCAATAATGAGTCGGGCGAAGCGTCCATCAGTCTGTCCGCCCTTCCGTCCTCCCGTGCGTCCGTCCGTGCGTCCGTCCATTCATGCATCCATCCATGCAACCGTCCGTCCGTGCGCCCGTCCGTCCTTTCGTGCGTCCATCCGCACGCCCATCCGTTTGTGTGTGCGTCTATGCGTCAAACATACAGACAGACGATGGACGGACGCGGCCAGTGGATGATTCGCGGTTTGCCGATAAAATATATGGTACGCGCAAGGCGGTGGCGGCTAGTGTAACAGGGCCATTCCGGAACGCGACGAAATCAGAGTCCTGGGACTCTTTATACACAAACACCGCAAAATTGACACCACTCTGCGCAAACTACGCACTGTGGGGGATCAGGTGGGCCGCATGGTCCGCCGGGTTTCGAACAAGCGAGGAGGTCTCAAGAGCCGTGCTGCTCTGCGCCTCGCCAACGCTTTCGTAACCAGCCGGATCCTTTATTCGACACCTTACCTGCGTCTGCGTAAATGCGACGAGAATACACTAGACTGTATACTCCGCAAAATTTACAAACGTGCCCTAGACCTCCCCATCTCAACGTCGAACCAACGTCTCGCAGACCTGGGAATGACAAACACGTACGGGGAACTTAAAGAGGCTCATCTCAATAACCAGTACCTGCGCCTTAGTAGGTCTCAGGATGGGAACAACCTCCTACACCGCCTCCACATTTCCAGCACCCACAAGGTAGAAGAGCGTACCGCGATCCCCGAGGATTGGCGTGGTGCACTGATCATTCCGCCTCTGCCCCAAAACATGACAAATAGGACTCACGATGGGCGGCGTACAGCGCGGGCTACAGCCCTACAGCAACAGTATGGCTCACGCCCGGGAGTCTTCTACACGGACGCATCCGGCCCCCACCACGGCGGGTGGTACACGGCCGCTGTGGTTCACCAAAACGTTCCTATTCAAGGGCTCACCTTTCGAGCACCGGACATCACACACGCGGAGGAGGTCGCCATAGCCCTCGCCGCAGCGGACCCCGCATCTCGGATAATTATTACCGATTCGCGGAGGGCGTGCCAAAATCTCACACAGGGTTGCATCAATGATCGCGCCGCCGAAATCCTTAAGCGATGCTATTATCTAGATCGCCCAAATCCACGCACCGTCATCTGGACTCCTGCTCATACGGGGCTAGTTGGAAACGAGGCTGCAGATGCCTCGGCCCGCGCGCTTAATTACCGGGACCCGCCTCGCCCTCCATCGCCTGATGTTCCAGAACCCAATCCGGCTACCTCTTTCAGAGAAATCACCGCTACACAGTAAAAATTTTTGCACCCAAAAGGGTGTAAAAAGGGTGCTTTTACGAGAAAGCACCCTTTGCAACACCCTTTAACACCCATAAATGGTCGATTGAAAAAAAAGCACCCTTTTGTTTGGGTGCTTGCCTCGATAGCACCCTAAAATAGGCTCTAAGGGTGCTTTTGTGCCTGAGAAGGGTGTAGGTGCCGATTCATCGGATGGAATATGCAGCATAAGAAGAACACATAATTATAATATTTGGGATTTTACGTCTCAAAAACCTCGATATGATTATGAGGGTCGTCGTAGTGGAAAGCTGCAGATTTTCACCATTTGGTGTTCTTTAATGAGCGCTCATATCGCACAGTGCAAAGGCTTCCACATTTTCGCCTCCGCCTTAATTCGACTGCCACGGCCGGCATCGAACCCGCGACCTTCGGATTGGCGGCTGAGCAGCGCAGCTACTGCACGAATATGTGGACCTTGCGTTAAATGACGGCCTAATTGACTTAGAATGTGTGAAGGTGCTCTCCGAATACAGCAGAATGTCAGCAGAAGCAAAGCGCGTTTCATCTATAATGGCAATTAACTGCAATCCATGTTACGAAAGCTTTCCTTAGCGTTGGTTATAAGCTACATGTTTGCTGTGGATTATATACAGGAACATAATGTTCGCCCGAGTATGGGTGTGTGTGCGTGAGCCTGCGCATGTGTTCGCGTGTAAGCGCGATTGTGTGTACACCCGTGCATGTGTGCGTGCGCGTGTATGTGCGAGTCCGTGCTTGTGTTAGCGTGCCTGTGCACATGTGTACGCCCATGCATGCGTGCGTTTACGGTCGCGTGTGTGTGTTGCCGTATGTGTGTATACGTGTATGTGTGTGCGCCTGTGAATAAGTATGCGTGTGTATCAGCCCGTGCGCCCTCAAATTTCGTGTGTGTGTGCGGGGGGGGGGGGGCACTGCTTCATAGTGTTTAAGGTCCCACACCTGTTCAGACTGGGGTCTATATGGGAGGTGGCTTAAGAAATGGCGGTGGTCAACGCACTGTACACGGACTATTCAGTACATGGAAAACAGCTGCACACTTTCGTACCAAATCATTGCTTACGAACTTGCTGTGGTAGCTGATTAGGTCCGCTGAGGCGCTTCTACGCTCGAAAACGTGGGTTATGACCAATTCACACGGAAAGCCGTCACTGCACTTATGCACAACCATCGTTTATATTAACAACGTTTAACAAGAACGTGCCCTGCCTTTGCTACAGGTGCTTAGCTAGCTCATTGGGCAACCATATGGAATTATGTGCTGATCATGTGGTCAGCAAAAAGTTTGTTATAACAACCTCGGCACGTTTCGTGGTGCGTGACAAGCCTTGTAATAAACATCCGCGACTGTGGATTAATTTGTTCCAGCTTCGACTACGCATTCAGTGCTTGCGGCACCATACGCGGAATAGCCCAGACACAGACAATGCGAAAAGAAATTCCTCTGGAAAAAGGTGTGGCGATGCTCTCCCGCTAATGCCACCGAGGACGAAATAATTATTGTTTCTGGCCATTCCATTGTGCACTTCGTTTTCCGCAAGATTTGCTTCACTATTTTTCGCCCACTGCAATCGCATTCCGTCAAAATACTCAAAGAACCCGAGGCTGGTAAAGAATCTGCGTCGCTGTGCGACTGGCTGGGAGGAGAGTTGCCGTTTACAAGGAGTCATTCCGCGCCGAACGACCGTCCGCCGTATGCGCCATAGCGTTTGCCTTTCGGCGCCGCCTTGGCGGGTTTTCGCTCCTCCCCCCCCCCCCCCCCCACCGCTCACGCTCACCCCGGCCAGCGTTGCTCCCACAACGGCGGCGTAGATAAGCGAAGAGTTGCGTCACCGAACACCTGCGTGGACAACTGCGGAGGAGGAAGGAGGAGGCACTGGCGCCGCCACGCCGCCGCCAGTGCCTCCTCCTTCTCTCTCTCAACGTTGCTCCCTCTGTCTCATCGTCTTTCAAATGCGTTGCGTTGGTCTGGGTCTTGGTCGCTGTGTGTATTCTAGCGAACAGGCGCATATTCAATGGTGGTCACGCATGACACCGTGTTCGAAGTGACGCTCGGATTAAGGAATATTCATGCAGTGGCGGACACGGACAACGTGGGCCTATTAACGGTGAGTGTACTGTTTCGTAGGTAGTAATCATACAGCGCTAGCTGGGCGCCTGCAGCAGCTCTGCCGAAGTAGGCTGCCAGCCATTTACAACAGCATGCGTTCGCGGGCCTGTTGCAGATGCCCGATTAAACGTGTGACTTAACGAGTTCACACTGCTATGCGCGATGTTGTGTAAGTGCCTGCATCACTCATACAGTGAGTGATGTGATCACTTAACAAGGGCGGGATTAGTTGCTGATCGCACATTGTCTCTACACTGAACAAAGTGATTGATATTGTTTTAAGATGTGCTTTGGGCTACATCGTAATAACAATTCTAATATTACTCAAATGTGCAACGTGCTTCTGTAGGTGTAAGCGTAAAAAAGAAAGAAAAAGCAAAATTATGTACAGAGGCGCACTGTACGAAATGGCTTTTTTTTTTTGCTTAAAGACGGTATAGTTGGAGGTGCTGATATGCCGCGATGCTCCCAGCACGTGCGCCTCGGTCTTTTAAGCTATTTAGGACAAGTGCCACCAGCAACAGGGAAAGATCTAGCAGACTTGCAAAAACGCGTTGTTGTGGCCATCGCCGTGTGTTGTTTTCCCTCGTTTCTGTTTGCTGTTTTCGTGCTTCGCTTTCATCTGCGATAATGTTCGGCGTTATAACAGAATCGAGAGAGTACACGTGACTGTTGGAGCTATGTGCGGTTGCTCTAGCATAAGCCATGGCTGCTGCAACGTAGTCGGCGTCCGCGCGCGTTGCCGCGTTCGAGCGCTCTACTTGCGTGATTGTGTTTAACTGAGTATTTAGGCACGGGTTACGTTTGTAAATCCCGTAGTCAATAATCGCTAACAGCGTGCCCCTGATTGCCATCAGAGGATGGGCTTGGTTGTCGAAATATGCCAGACGCTTTTTCTGAAGCAAGCTTTGAATTTTTTTTTTAAAGAAGTGCTTTAATACGTGCAAGGCAGTGCCTATTGCAGGCCCGCAACTCTTTAAAAACTGGACGAGCTATCACATCTTTTATCAAATTACAATGAATTAAGAAGATTGAATTATAGATGACGAATTTCTGTGCTAGATTAGGTGCACAAAACACATGTTCGCAGCCCTACGTCTAGAAAGCAGGCAAATAGGAAGCACAGCGTCAAATTTGGATTAGATTCCATGGACGGAGCGTCTTGTGAGGGTAGAAAGAACGAGAAAATTGTTCATTTTTGAAGCCCTTATAGACGCAGTCAGAATTGCACTGATTGGTGACTTGTAATAATTCCTCAGAGTGTTAGAGGCTTGATTAAAGTCAGTAAAATCTCTTACTTTTTTTTTGCAGACCTCTTCGCTAGTGCCACGCCCAAGATCATTTGTTCTCATGTAAAGAGAAAAGCAGAGATGTCTTCACTGT
>WOVY01004940.1:0-66650 GCA_013436015.1 Rhipicephalus annulatus
ATAATAAAATTCTCCCCACTAAAAATACGAAGCGCATTCACATCGCTTCTTTAATTGCCAGCATGGAGACGTCATTCCATTATAATAATAATTTGAGTCCCGATCGGGTGGACGCCGACATGACGATCACATTTGCGTTTTATCTGAGGCATCTGATTCTTCTCCCTTCAAGCGGAGATCATACGGTACATGCCATTTTCACGACGCGAATATTCCTTCCCTCCTGCAACCAATTCTTCACAGCCAATAAAAAGCCGCGACTGGGCCAGCCGAAAGCCCACTCGCTGCTCCCTACGTCACTGCCCACTGTTCGGGCGAATGGAAAAAAACACAATTCGTGCTCGCCGAGGAGAAACGTTTTCACATTCCTGGACACCTGCCAACGCGCGTATAGAACGACTGACCGAGCGCGGTGGCGCGGCGCCGGCGCTTCATGTCTCCGCATTATCACGGCGCGATCCTCTTATTCCTAAGACAACGGTTCGAACGCACGCACGCACGCACGCACTCGCAAGAGTGATGACGGGATGCCAGTCCGCCCTTCTCCCCTTTCTCTGCATTGGCGATCACGCCACAGCGGGTGGCCAACCATTCCTATAGCTTGTCCGCGTGCTTGGGAGCGAAGCGCCGCGACTCCCTGCTCGCTGGTCGCAGCTACAGAGCGGTGCAGTTTGCGGGGCGTGCGTCCTATGTGCCGGGGACCATGTCGTCGCCTTAATAAAGATGAACTTGCCGAGCATATGAAATGGAACATCGAGTTCCGTCTTTGCAGTTATTATGAATCCTGTGCTTCTAGCTGGAGCAGTTATACAAACTGCCTTGGAAATATAGTTCGCTATCCAAATGATAGAATTCCATATGGGGCGATTAGCAAGAAAGCATTTAAAAGTCATTCGTGGGAAGAGTAATATCACAAAGTCGTAGTTTGTAGGTTTTCTATATAGAATGTTTCTGACCGGAAAAGTTGTACAAGTTGTACAGTTGTCCCGTGGACCCGTGACCTTTTATGTATACCCAAATCTGATCACATGTGCTAACAGCATTTCCGCCTCCATCGAAAATGCAGCCGCCGCCGCCGGGATCTGATCCCGTGACCTGCGGACAAGCCCGAGAAGACCGAAAATAAGATAATGAAGAAAAAAGGCTGCCATACAGATTACGCACAAATGCGGAGAAAGAGACGACGTCCCCGTTCAGAAATTGAGGCAACATTGTCATGGATTTTTCCGTAACAAGCCTGGCAGAACCAAGCCCTGCCGTACGAAAACTTTCTTTTCCAGCGTAACTTTCTCAGGCGTTCATGGTTATAGGCGCATACTTATGCTCACTTAAGACTCAACTATCGTGAATTGGTTATTGATAACTTTAACTGTGCCTCATCATACACCAAGGAATGTCTGTGGAGACATGTCTGCACCAGTGCGTGCAAAAGTCTCACGGCCTTGTTGGACTGATGGCAGCAACGCATGTGACGTAAAGAAACCATGCACCGCAGCATGTCCTGCGGAACTGTACAGCACACGATTACAAGGGGATTGCTTTTCGCACAGCGTTATACAGTTTCGATGGCAGATCCTTGGCAGAACACACGGTTTTGCGAGCGAGGCACCTCGTAAAATCCGCAATGTATGGATACGAAAGCATTCCTATAGACGCACCAACCTACGTGAACGTTTGTGATGAATTATCCCATCAATGCTTCCTTGAGTGCGAGTGTAATGTACTACAATTTGCGAACTTAGTCTCCTCTTTGTCATCTTTATGTTTTATTTCCTTTTCGCCATTGAAGTGGAGCGAACCTGGGTCGACCAGCTTCAGACCTCTACTTTTTCTTATGTCCGCCCAACTCTTTAAAGTTTCTATACAGCCTTACAAATTGCAGCTGCGCCCATTGTGTGTATATATATACTAACGTATTAAATCATTGTAAGTCTGCGCAAAGCCTACACACGTCTATTGCCATACATGAGATTCATAGCGTTTAACGTCCCAAACCAACTAACGCTATGAGAGACGCCGCCATGAAGGGCGCTGCATATTTTGACAACCTGGGCTCCTTTAACGTTTACTCACATAATACACTATACGAACATATAGCATGTTTCCAACCAATATGAGAGTGCAGAGGACGGGATCGAACACGCTTCTTTCGAGTGGTGAACAGCCGAGCACCGTGACCACCTAGCCATCGTGGCGGCTTGTCTTCTTATGCACTAGCGCAATGATAGCCAGGTAGATATCGATTAACATAGATAGATAGATAGATAGATAGATAGATAGATAGATAGATAGATAGATAGATAGATAGATAGATAGATAGATAGATAGATAGATAGATAGATAGATAGATAGATAGATAGATAGATAGATAGATAGATAGATAGGATCTCTTGAAGAGAAAGTAAAGAGAAGCGTCCATAACTAAACTAATCAGTTTAATAAATTGATCAACCAAATTTATATGTCAGTGGTAACGTTGTCGATTAAACGCATATGATGCTCTGTAGGCAGCACATTGAGTGTGAGTTTGAAGCTGTGCGGACAGTTTAGGATGCGTCCCTCCATGCCCTCCGTCGTTAGAGGCACTCACAGCGACAAAGCAGTTAGTGTAGATCAGGAGCCTCAAATACGGGGCTTACACATGGCTATGTTTCTCGCATGGTTCTTGTTATCTTCATTATAAATAAACGCGTCCGCTGCAGCTGCATGACCAGCCTAGAACATTGTTTTGGTGAGGCAACCCGTGTGGTCACCACGTGTTGAAGCGTCAGCACACACCACACACACACACACACACACACACACACCACACACACACACACACACAAAACACCGTTTCATAATCAGCGTCTATATTTTACTGACATTAGAGATCGGCATCGACATATTGTGGATGGAATTATAGCACAAAATCATCTTCAGAAATGACCCGTGTAATAAAAAAGGGTTTTATTTTCAATAGTACCGTTCGCTGACAATGTGTGCGAACTGCCCCCCCCCCCCCCCCCCCATCTTACTTTCTGCTCGACCTTCTGCAACTGCGGCCCGCTGCCAGGGGTGAGTTTCAGACCACCAATGTCGACATTTAGGGGACAACTGATAGTCTGTGCCGATCATTTTTTTTTTACAAACACAAGGGTCCGCGCCACTGCACAGTTTTAACGAACACGGTGCGTACAAGCGGCGCAACACACGCACGCTCAGCCGAAGGCGTCCGTGCGGGGTCTCCCACGCCTCCGAAGCTCGCAATGTAGGTCGGCCGCCGCTAGCACGCGTATACCACCAAGGACCCTGGCTGTGGCAACTTGGCGCGGCGAAGGTGGAACGCAGGCTTTCTATAAACAAACGGCCGGTGGGATACGCACGCACACCCCGACGGTAAGACGACGTCGTCGCCCAGCGCCGATCTCTTCGTCGTCGAGGTGGCCTTCTGCACTCGCCTCACGCGCTCAGCTGTCTCTGTGCACGGCCGTTTTTCTCCGCAGCCGAGGTCATCGGGCTCGTATAAGCACCAAAGTTTGGGGCAACGCCGAACGGCGCCGTATACCCGCAGTCTATACACGGCGCCAAAGGTTTGGTGACAACGGCCAAGCGAGGTGTATATGTTTTTATTTACGGCGCGATACGCACATTTCCAAGAGGAATATCGAGCGGCCGCCCCGTGAAGGAAGGCGAAGTAAGCGAGCTCCTGGCGAACTCCCCACCTTGGTCTCCGACAAGCTTAGTACCCTCCTTAGTGTATTATAAGTGATGCCCTTCGATTGCAAATCCCTCAAGAAGAAGGTATAGCTGCATCTTATCCGTACTTACATGCGGAGTGGAAACTTGGAGGCTTACAAAGGGAGTTCAACTTGAATTGAGGACAATGCAGCCAGAAATGGAAAGGGAAATGGTAGATGTAACTTTAGGAGAAAGACAGAGAGCAGAGTGCGGCAGAGAACAGATGGATATTATGGATACCATAGCCGAAATCAAGAAGAATAAATGGACATGGGTGAGCACTACGTGCTCGGCCGGATAGTCACTATTCAATAGGAATAACTGACTGAATATTAAAAGAATTCGAAAACGTGGAGACGGAAAATTAGGTGTGCACATGAGATTAAGTTTGCGGTTGTGGCGTGACAGCAGCGAACACAGGATCGTTTTGACTGACGGAACATGGGAGAGGCATTCGCCCTGCAGTGGGCGTGGTCAGGCTGATGATAATTATGGTTGTGGTGTTTTTAATCAGTTCTGTGGAAATCCGCAAGGTGGCGGAAGGGTTAAGAATTGTAAATGCACCTCCAACTGTTTGTAGTATAGATCGCACGTTTGAGCCGGATATGCGAAATGGCACAATACTTCCGCTGGTGGGATGGCACTAACGTGTACGTACGTTGATCATAGAATAAGAACGTTCTTAAGCGCATCATGCCATGATCGTATCTTGCCTAATTCGGCACTATATACACACCTGTCAGTTCAACAATCTCGCGATTCAGGAAAAAAAAACAAACTTGTTTTTGCGCTGAATCTACACCATGCGAGGGCGTAAACACTTACTATAGATCAATGCTAGAACTTGAACTAAACCGACTTCCTCAATTTCAGCAGTTCTAATCGTTGTTTTGCTCCAATAACTAACTAACCGAAAATGGAAGCGGTGCTGACGCAGCACGAGATTTAGGGCTATACCTGCAAGTGCCAGACATACGCACTGCACGTATTCGTCATGGCTCCCTTTGAACCGAGTCTAGCCCGGCGGGTGAGTTCGTACGGGCCCCAGTGAAATAAAAAGAATAATAAAATAAAACCTCTTCTTGAACTTCCTGGTGAACATCCTGGTAGTTAGGGTCGCGGTGCGCGCGTGGTCCGCGATCAAAAACTTAGCGCGTGTACACAAACAACAGACGTGCCGATTATTATTGCTCTTCCTCGCACGGCTCGAGCTTTTGCCCATGCGGCTGCGGCGGCGTCTGTATCCCCCAAGAGGCCGAGGCGAAAGAGCGCAGCAATTTGGGCCCATCGAGTTATGCCCGTCGGCTGGCGGAAGCCGGAAAAGACACGACGGCCGCCGTGTACTGTACGAAACGCGTGGCGAACACATTAGGCGTGAGCGCCCTGAGGCCCCTCCGCCGCTTGACTCGACTTGCCACGGCCCCCAGCGGAGTACTCGTGCCAACCTCCCGTTCGACGTCGAACTGCGTGACTCCGAGATTTCTTTGTTCTTGCTATGGAGCTTGATCAACTGGCTACGCGCGCGCTCTTGCACTTAAGCATCGGACGTGGCCCACACAATGAGCGCGCTGCAAGCATTTCGGCTGCTTTGTACAATTAGAATCGCGAACTGTGAGCCGTGATAGGAGGAGCCAGGTCAGAGAGCACAGGTCGTCGGCTACCGCGAGTCTTTGATATCATGTATCTTCGGCTGGTCATTCTACGCAAGCAGGCGAGCGCGAAGCTTTGCTGATGGAAATAGAGTGACTGGGCATGCTTGGACCGCACGTTGTGCCGGCAGATAAAGCTACTACAACCAACAGAAAATTAGGCTAATTGTTAATAAGCAATAAAGAAACACACACACACACACACACACACACACACACACACACACACACACACACACACACACACACACACATGCGCGCCCGTAAAGAAAATGCTTGGGCGGTATACGGTAGTGTAGACCAGTTAAAAAAAAGCGCTACATGCAAGTTTGTAAAAGAAACAGAATCGCACTGAAATATGGCGTGTAATCAATCGCGTTTCGGTCACCCACCGAAAGCGGCTCATCGCGAAATTTGAAAGAATTTGGAAGGCAAATAAGCAGACAGGCAGCGTTCAGCCTGATGGAGCGATTGCAACCGTATACTGCTCACAGTAGGTTCGAGAAAGAGCGATGGATTCGTCAGCATCACCTGTCATTTCCCGACCCAACTGCGCGTACTTTTTTCCCCGCGTATTATACCCAATTTCGTCGTTGCTTTATGTCAACGCGCTCTGTTTCCATTGAGAAAGCAGCAAGCGTACTCTATTTTGAGATGGATGACTAGAGGGAGCTCCGCGACACAGCGTCAGCGAACTGCTATTAATGGATCGATCAACTTCGGTTAGCTTTCTCCTGTGACACGCAACCACAGAACTATCAAGCGGGAAAAGAGAGCGAGATTTTTTCATTATATTGAAGGCGTCACCTGAGCTTCTCACTAATAGGAAAGAGTTCACCGGATGTGGGACACCTGTATTATCTCACTGCTCAAATACAGGCCATTGACAAAAGGGTATATAAAAAGGATAAATAATATACAGAATATAAAAACGTACTACGCACGTACAACATCGGCGTTGAGTCAGATGGTCGCTTATACTGAGTGGGACACCGCACTCCGTGTCGCCTTTGAAGGTCATCCAAATTTGCCGTAATGAAGATGAATTGGCACAGCTGTGACACTGGTGATACAGCTGTACTACAAGCAACGCTGTAATACGCCGAGCCTAACGTGCATTGCCCTGGAACGATAAAAAAAAAGAGAGAGACATTGAGAATACACGAGTATCGAGCGACCCATTCTAAGCCCTACTTCGAAGCGTGTAAACACTGTTGAGTACGCCCATATACCATGCAGAGCAGCATTGTAAACATTGATGCTTTATTTGGCGCGTTTCGTCTTACGTGTCAAAATACTTCCTCTGTCTAGTGACGCTTCCTATTCAACTATTTATTTTGCGCTGCGATAGCAGACAGGCCACAAGATCACTCCAGCTCGCGAATTCCAGTCGTAATTCACGTTTCTAAACTGCACGAAAGAACGGCACAAAACGTTGCTGTATGTATATCACGAACGATTTGTTTTTGTTTGTTTGTTGAAAACAAGGTTTCACCGAGCACGCCTCGTCAACTCCACGCTGGTTTGCCGGCAAGGCTACGACGTCCAGTCGCTGAAAGAGAGAAGGGTAGTCGCAGCTCATCGACAGATCAACTGGTTCAATAATTACACACCGCTCAAACAAGCACTCGGGGTAGAATCATTTCCTCGTTACTTTCGCTTCACTGGCCGCAGTCACGGCAGTAATAGGTTAAAGTAAAAACAAAAAGCGTTCTCGAAGACCGGCCAAGTAAGAAAAGAAAAAGAAACGGACCAGCGGCGAAGTTCTCGCATTTATTTTCAATTAAGAACAGCTACAGAACCACCGTGGCCTCATATTGATGTTCGCTGTAGGAGTTATCGCAACCAACGATCTCACGGGTTCGGCAACGAGCGTTTTTGCTGTACGTGCGGGACTCTCGTTCAAGGACGCACTGGCTTGAGGCAGGAAAATGAACGAAATGACGATGTACAATAATTCTGCTTTTCTTTTATAGATGCGAAGCACCTTAGGGTCGAGCTCAATCCGGTGTGCAGCGTGACTCCCCTTACTGTGCATGCGCATCCACTACCCTCTTCTTTCGTCTTCTATTCTCCTCTTATTATCCACTGCCCTCTCTCTCCTCTCCTTGGTAACGCCGACGCAGTGGGGCGTCTGCTAACCTACGCTCACTCCCTCCTCTCTCTTCTCTATAGGTATTCCTCCCGCGGCGTTTTCACCCCCATTGCGCATGCGCGTTCTCTCTCTCCTCTCTTACTCTCCCCCTCTCTCGCCTCGGAACGCCGACGCAGGCAGCGTTTCGTACCGAGGTTTCTTGTTTGAAATAACCGACTAATCACGCTGCACAACCATTCACTGGCCACCCCGCATACATAGGCACTCGATCTTGTACTCCAAGGTACCGCCAGTGAGAAAATTTTCCTGGGCGTTGTTAAACGATAAAAATTCGCTGCGTGCGCGTTAACCAAAAGCGGGCTATGAATCTGTGTGTCCAATCAGAGTCTTCTGTCTCTCATTTCCCATTAGCAGTGAATGACGTGTTCCAGTAGAAAACGCCGGTCCATCCCTGCGTGCTTTGCGCCCCCCCCCCCCGTGTTCCTCTTCTGCGCAACGCCGCGATGAATGCCAGCGTCAACATCCTCGGCGATGTAAGCGTTAGCGCTCGCTATTGCGCACCTACACAAGGTTAATGCGAATCATTCTATGGGGGAGGTAAGCTGCTGTTTCAGAGGCAGCTATACAAACTCAGCAGAACGGTGGATTCGACTTTGTTGTTCATGCATTCGACGGTCGTTGTTCATGTATCAGCACCCCCTCGTTACATTTAACACAGCAAGAAGTGAAAATTCTAGAAAGTGACAAATTGATTGGCCGAAAGTATCGGCTCACAATGGCTTATATTATAACGTTGCATCATTTCCATTTCCTTTAAGTATTTTTGCCGCTTCCTTCCCTTCTCAATATCTATCTATGTAATTGTCAAACTTTTTTGACGCCTCGCAAGATGTGCATAAACCTTCCATGCCTCGTCCATGGCTGGTAATACAAAGGGCCAGGCGAAATCAAGAGCACACACAAGCTAAGAATTAGACATTATTTGGAACAGAAGACAAGCTGAGACAGGGCCCTAGCAGGCTGGTTTATGCCGCAGGCCCTGACCAGGCTCAAGCATGCCGACAATCAGAGGTAATTATGTATATATTCAAGGGAGAACAACAACGTACGTTGAGCGTTTCGAATGGAAAGATTATATATATATATATATATATATATATATATATATATATATTTATTTATTTATTTATTTATTCGTAGACGTTTTGGTGGCAATCCATGCGGTGGTTGGTCTCTAACCAAAACGCCATTAACCAAAACGGTCTCTAACCGTTTCAATAAAAGACAATGAAAGACGTCTTTTTAAACATTGCTCTTCAAATATGCTACGTGTCCGTCGAAAGAATTGAACTGAATCAACTTTATTTAGAAATTCGCATTTTGTTCTTTTAAATTGTATATCTAATATACAAACAGAGTTCGCGTTCGGGCTATCAGAAATATGTGCATAAAATATAAAATTATGAAATCTGATATAAAATTCGCGGACCAGTATTCACCTCTCGCGCTGTTACCCATATGCATGAAACAATAGCTCCTCTTACAAGCAGCGCTGCTCCATTGCCTGTCGGCATGCATTTTGTATGAGCTCAACTTGTCGCCGAATGATCAGTCATAGTATAGCCAATAAATATCACGGCATTTACTGACCTGCGAACTCCTTTGAGCTATGCGCAAGGAGTCATGAAAATTCCGACAGCATTGATTTGATTGATATGTGGGTTTTAACGTCCCAAATCCACCATATGATTACGAAAGACGCTGAAGTGGGGGGCCCCGGAAATTTAGACCACCTGGGGTCCTTTAACGTGCACCCAAATCTGAGCACACGGATCTACATCATTTCCGCCTCTATCTCCTACAGCGTTGTCCATCATAGACTGTTCGAGACTTACTTCCAGCTTCACTACTACATATATAAACTCCATGAACACGCTGTTTCTAAAATTACACACAAGACCCTCATATGGGAAGTAGGTTATCACCTTCGATAATTTTCATAGCGGTCCGTTTTCGAAAATTAGGCAAATCAATGTACTACCCATCATTGCAATGGTGGCTGAACGATCACAACACGACAGCTATCCCTAGTAAATATTGTAGAAAACCATGTTAGAAACAAGCGTATCCTGGAGTCGATGCTCACGCGATGTTGTCACATTACTTCCTGAAGCTTTGTCATCGCCCGATTACACTGCTAGTAATTGTTAGCACAAACTACGCCTGCGGTGTTCGAGAACCTTCGGAGCTATATAGTAGATCATTTGGTAAGATTGCGCGCACAACGCGAACATTACAGATTATTTTGAAACCTACGTGGCCGCTAGTGATAGCGTGGATTATTCAACGGCGTATGTATACATGCCGACGTGCTTATGCGTTTTAGGGGCGAAGCGCCTTAAAGCGGCAGCCATTCGTCCCTTGTAGTAGTCGTAGTCGTAGTCGTAGTGTGTAACCAGACTTTCGTTTTGACCTACAAGGTGGTGCCGGTCGGAGATTTCTCGTGTGCGTTGTTGAACAATCAAAAATTCGCAGGGTGCGCGTTAACTAAAAGCCGAGTTCTCCTGTCTCTCATTCCCCATCAGGAGCCATTGGCATGTACATTGAGCACTATCTGACAAGAAAGGGTTGCTATGTTATACTCGCTGGGCGTAACCTCATTGGTTTTAGAAAGGTTTAGCGAGCGTTGGGCCGCAGTGCCATGAATACAGTGAACTAGTGTATACCATGAACTCGAGGTGGTTAAAGGTGGGAAGTAGACACGAAGCGCAAGCCATAAGGAAGTGTACGTGCGCCACCTCTCGTTTAGTCCTTGGAATGTCCGCTGTATGGCGGTGCTTCTATAAGGGGAATATATGAATATATCCTAGATGGTGGTACTTGGAGTGTTGAATAGATGGACGAACAGACACAAAGACAGATGCATGGACGAACGCACGGATGGCTGCACGGACGGATAGACGCATGGACGGACGCATGGGCGGATGCGTGGATGAACGCAATGATGGACGCACAGATGGACGTGTGGACGCACGAACAGACGCACGGACGGTCACACAGACGGACGCATGGACGGACGGAAGCAAGAACGATTGGACGGACGAATGCTTCGCCCCACTCTCCATCATGCACTCCGTGGATATGCTGCCATTTTTTTTTTTCAGTTGATCGACAGCTGACGCTCTGTTCGCCTCTATCAGAGCCAGTGCACATCGCTGTAATCTGACGATCCGTTTACCGGCTGCAAGTTCGGCCGAATAAACGGTTTGGTTTTAGGCAAGCCGTCCATTTCTTCGCCAGCGTCACGGCCCCGTGGCAATATTACGACATTCCAAAGGAGTACTTAACCGGGTGTTGTGCAACAATTCCATTTTTAGCCAAGCAATTTCAGCTGCGGAACACGCAACATAGTAAAGTGGAGATTGAAAAAAAATAACACACACACACACAGCTTTGTTGACATAAAAACACCCTTCTGCACATAGTCGTACCTCTTTAGCAAGCTGTCCAACATGCCAGCCATAAATCATCGGGTCTACATCTATCACTGCGGAGGTCAATGCCACACACATTCCGCAAAAATTCGCGCGCATAAAGATGAAGTTGAAAATTATTTAGCAAGAAACGACGCAGTCATCGTGCATACCCTTGCCCGGTGAGGAATGGTCAGTCGCGTCGCTCCGCCGCGCGCGTCGAATCTGTCGCTGTGCAGGGTGGTCCGAGTACTTCAACCCCTTCAGCCCCGAGGCACAAACTTTTCCTCACCTTTAGCCGATTATTGCAACCACGCAAAACTAAAGGAAGTGAAAAGATTTTTTTCCCTTACGTACTTGCCCATCACTCAAGTCCCTTTCCTTTTCTCACTAATCACTCCAGGTTCCACAGCAAAGGACCAGGTTTATTTTGTGCCAACCCACGCAGAAGCAACAGCGATCGCCGAAGGAACAGGGAGATGCCTGGTTCGAGTATTTGAACAACGCTACGGACATCCATCGCCCGTGCACACACACACGGACGCGCGAGTCTGTAAACGTCCGCGTGCTCGAACGGGTCTATCAATAAGCAGGAACAGATCGTCCAATTAATTCCTCGAGCGGTCATATCACGACGCGCCACCGATTAACAGCGCGGGAATAAGAAACGTAAATAAAAAATAAAAGCCGTAGGGGGGGGGGGGAATGGCAGCTATATACATGTGAAAGGATGTACGGAAGAAGGTAGAATTGGTGGGCAAGAGAAAAGGGCTTAGGAGAAGGTGGATAGTAATAGGCAGGAGGGCGGCTTCATGAGGAAGCGATCAGGCACAACCTGCTCCAATTAAAGGGTTTCGTGCGAGAGAAGGAGAGGATACGCTCGGAGAGCGAGACGAAGCCCATGCTCGTGGGTGCGCAAGCGCACGCCATGGCACACTGAAGCAAAAAAGGATGGCTGTCGACTGCGTAGCCTGGCCCCCGTCCTTTTAATTAACACTCCTCCGTGTAGCAGAACGAGTCGCGTGGAGAAGGAACGCTGTCTCGTTTCTGTTTTGCTTTTGTTAGTTGTTTTGCCCCTTCTACTAGCACCGCTTCGAATATGAATTGAACGGTGTATTCAAGAGGAGAAAAGATCGTTACAAGGAGCACGCATCGACGATCTATGCTTGACTACACCATGTCGCGACGGGCGAGCTAATTTGACGACTCGACACATATCAGCTCAATGGTGGCTCGAAGAGCTGTTCGCCTGATAGCATACAGCTACCATGTAATGGAGTGAACTCCGTCGATCGCCAACTTTACTAAATGGGCTTGCTCTGCTTTTATCCGGGTGATCGCGGCAGGCGTTCCACTGTCGGTCGGCAGAGGATGAAACGGTACAAGGAGTAGATGAAGCTTTCCTGAAAAGAAGGGTTGTCGGGGGCGCTGACGTTTTCTACAAGTCGTCTGGTCTTGTTCGAGCACAACAATTGACTGTTCATACGGTGGCTCACGCCACGCCCCAATGCTCAGGTACTGTTCCCTTCCGTCTTCTCCTAAACATCTGCTTTGTTTTGTACGAGAAGTAGGCGCTCTTGTATACGGAAACTTCAACAATCGAGACACTGACAGTTCAAAGTGAAACGTATACACGTTTCTTCACTTCTTAAGCCTCGTGATAAGAAGATCAGTGGAGCAGATTATTTCCCATAAGCCACACAAGGTACGACTACACGAGCACTTGAATGATGAGTTATCGCGTTCAACCTAATTATCCGGGAATTATTTTTCGAGATAGAGGCGTTTGTATGCAGTACGTATCTTTCGACTTCGAGCAGCACGAACGTGACATTTGCGATCCAAGATGGGGGCACACGTTTGTAGACACTCAACAACGAGTAAACCTCGTACGTTAATTAGTGCACTCACGAAGCAGTAATAAACGATTTTAGCCCTGCGACTTATCTCAAATGTGCTGACATTGACAATGGAACATTATACATAGTATTTAACTTCTCATTACTTTTCGCCTTCCTTCCTTCTCTCCACTCAATACAAAACGCAGCGGGGGAGACAAAATGGGCATGCGCTGTAATGCTGCCATGATTTATACACCACCCTTATCAATTAGTTTTAACAAATGAAAAATAAACCTCCGCGGGAACGGTCAACAAGGAGGCCTTTTTGGCCCGACGCGCGTGCCTTTCGAACATGTCTACCATACGCGGCGAGGCTATTTCTCAAGAAACTCGCAAGCCGCTCGTTGCCCGAGGCATGCGTATGCACAGGGTCTTCCTTAGGGCTACGGTCATCGGATGGTTGGGATAGGGGGTGGGGGTGTTCTTTCTTGCAGTGGCCCCCTTGCGCGTTACATAACACTCGCCGGCAGACGACGTTGGTAACAGGACCGGCGGCGGAAGTTGTAGCAGCCCACAGCATGTACCCTAGTGGCAGACCTATACGGCAACAACGGGATGGATGGTATATGACACCGCAGCCTTCTCCGAGCAGCAGCAGCACTCAAGAGAAGAAGGGCCACAGCATAGCCCGAGCTGTACGCGAGGAGGAAGCACCAACCACCACCAAGCAAGAAGTGGTTTCGTGCGACGTGGCCGCAAGATCCTTATGGGCGTATTCCAGCGTACAACGGCGAGGACCACGCAGCGAAGGCGGCGGCAAGGGGCGCAGCGCGCGGTTCAATGTTCTTGGCTCATTTATTAAGACGTGCCCTCTTGGCCCTTCCGCGGAGGAACCAGGACGGGCACGCGCCGAAACATGCTCCACGAGATTAGCGGGAGCGCGCGCGGCCAACAAGAAACGCACGCACTTCGAGCGCGGTATAGAAGACGCCGAAAGATAGATATAAAAACCAAGAAAAAAAGAGAGAGAGACAGGCGTGAGGCGTAGACCACTACGGAAGATTGTTTAGTTCCGGAAGTTACGCGCGGAGAGGACGAGTTGGCTAGCCGACCATACGCAGAGTGTAGTTGGCATGCCCGTTCATACGAGCACCGTTCCCACTTGCGGCCTTCCGACGCTTTATAGTAATACACCCCGCTCGCGCCGCAATCAGAAGACGCAGTTGCGGATTGGCCCTCGCTTGCGCGCCATAGTTTCGCCACGCGCGTTGCCTGGAGTTTGCGACCAAAGCTGTTAAGCGCCTCGAAATGGGGTCCGATTGCCCGCTTTAGGCGTATATACACTGTGGCGGGAGTACAAGAAAGGCACCGCGTGATCGCTCCGGTAAAATTGCGACTGTATGGCTACTCCGCAAGTGTTCGCCGAAGGTCGTCTTATCGAGTGACCCCTGGTATAAGAAAGCATCCCTGCTAAGCGCCTTGTTACATTTCGATTGGAGGCATCGAATCGTTCCGTGTAGAATTTGCTTACCAGCCTTTCGACGCACAGGAAATTCGCTATGGCGTAATAGTGTGAGAATGTGTTCAGGTTCATTCAATTACATTGTGCCCCTCGCATCTGTTTCAAGGCGCGCGGTGGTGGGGCCAAACCAAATCGTGACCTAAGACCAATGCCAAGGCCACACGGCAGGGATGAGTTCGAGTGCCCGTAGGCCAAGAAATTTTGTGCAGGCGCGTAGCCGGTGCCGTAGCCTCTCTACGCGGGAACGTGCGCTTGACAGCTAGCTCGGCTCTAAACGAGGCAAGATGCGAAAACTGTTCAACAGGATCTGTGCAGGGATTGTTGCAGCTGTGGACGAGTGTCGAAGGGCAGTTAGCAGCATGACAATGTTACATAAGATAATAATAATAATAATAATAATAATAATAATAATAATAATAATAATAATAATAATAATAATAATAATAATAAGAAGAAGAAGAAGAAGAAGAAGAAGAAGAAGAAGAAGAAGAAGAAGAAGAAGAAGAAGAAGAAGAAGAAGAAGAAGAAAGAAAGAAAAAAGAAAAAGAAAAAGAAAAAGAAAAAAAGAAAAGAGAAGAAAAAGAAAGAAAAGAAAAAGAAGAAGAAAAAGAAGAAAGAAGAAGAAAAGAAGAAAGAAGAAGAAGAAGAGAAGAAGAAGAAGAAGAAGAAGAAGAAGAAGAAGAAAGAAGAAAAGAAGAAAGAAGAAGAAGAAGAAGAAGAAGAAGAAGAAGTGTTTTTACATGCCTAAACCACGAAACCATTACTAAGCACGCAGTGGAGAAGGGCTCCCGAAATGCTCCACGGAAATGCGACCGCCGCAGCTGGAACGAGACACGGGACTTCTGCGGTCAGCTGCCGAGCCCCAGTGTACCACCGAGGCGGTCGAAGACGGCGCAATCTCGTATACCCGCCCTGTAATGCAGGGAACGGAGAGATCGCATTATTTTTCTCGTCACGTGGTTTGTTTTATTTTTTAACCAGAAGCATTCACTTCGTCCTGTGTCATTTTATAATGTATTCGATTCTTCGCGCTGTTTTGCAGTGATGAAACCATTAAGTAACCACTATTTATTTTTTACAGTAAATATAGTACCATAGTAAGCTAAGAAATCGATGGTGATGAAACTTGCTGACTGGACTGGATATAAAGATCAAAGAAATAAGCGTAACTTTAAGGACTGTTTCTTTGGTAGGAGAACATAATAACTGTAATGTAAATGTGTGGAAAGAAAAGTGGACGGAAAGTTATTTTTTTTCTCCTCTTTCCTTTGTTCACATTTACATTACAATTGCTTGTAACAACATCCCCTATACTTTTCTTGGCGTCATTGTCCGTTAGTTCTCATAAATGAAGATAAATAATTCTTTACTTAATTTACTCTATGGTAAGTAAAGTAAAAAAAAAAGATAGCACAGTGTGCACCAAGTCAGAATGGCTGGGTCACAGTGGAGTGGGTGGGCATTTACCTGGTCCTGTCTAGGCTGTAGGCTTTTAACCTGTCGCCTCTATCTTTCCCACCTTTTGCTATACTATACTACGCATGACTTAGCTTGCTTGCATTTTTTTCTATCAATCCTTTGTTTCAATTTCTTTGTATTCCTTCCTCTGTCTGTTTCAATTTCTGTCTTTCTCTTGCATCATCCTTCCCTTTCTCTTTCTCTCTATGTCGTCGTTCTTTCGCCCTAAATCATTTCTCCCTCTCTGGACACGTTCTCCCTTTTTCCTTAACCTCAGATCTCTCCTCCTCACACACTCTCTTCCTTTTCCCACCCCTTGCTACTCTATTCTGTGCAAATTATGCTATACGCAGGTAGTGTGCCTCGAAAGCCGCCCGACCCCTTGTATTGTGGGTACGTGGGCTCTAATATGACCCTAGCGAAAATGTATTTCATTGAGAATTTTTCTCTATGTATATTTATCTACATATCTCTTTATCTATCTGTCTTTCTCACGCCCTACCCTCATTATCTCGGCCGTCAGAGTTGTCTCAACCCACGCCGGGCAAATCTGCGCACGTGATCTGCTGCCATCGAAATGGAAGATGAAGAGGAGGACAAAGAGAGCATGTGCCGGCTTACGTTGATAGTCACGTGATGTCGCTACAAGACTGTAAAACAATAAAACGAGGAGACTCGCTTCGATTAAAGCAGCAGTAAAGAGCATGCAGAACGATTTTTCCCGTATTAGTAACGCCCAATTTCGCAAACCCGAAGACACCACTGCTATACCCTAGCGACGACGCTTAATGGGCGTGAAAATGCGCAAAAAAAAAATGCGAGCTACCCCCCCCCCCCAAACACATTGACGTCATTGCTTTTTAATAAATCTATTGGGTCCTGTATAGATTTTAATCGATAATAATTGGGTAGTTGATCATCTGCGCGCACTGCCGACTAGAAAATTTCAATCGAACTCATGTCGCGCAAATGTGAAAAAAACATTTCGAAAGTTTTGACAACACGCAAGGAGTTTTCGGCGTCAAATCAGAAAAAAGAAACGTCAACCTTTACTTTCTTCGCTAATAATGTACTCACGATAACGAAAAATATGGCAATAGAGTTCTCAGAGTGCACTTTGTAAATCTAAACCAACTCATCTTTTGTCTTTAGTGTCCTTTAAGGTAACTTTGAACGCAGAAAGATAATAGCACACAAACAAAAATAAACTGCACGCATTTGGTCAGACACCTGTCGCTGCTGCATTTCAGACGTGCTCATAAGCTGATCCATCAATCAAGCCGTTTAACTAAGCCATCTATGTATAGGCATGCTCGGAAAGATTGCTGTAGATCTCCGTGAATCTAAGCCGTTCAATCGACATGTGGAACTCGGCTCTAGATAAAGGTGTACCTGAAGCTGATTATAGTGTCGTATCACCACAACCATTTTTATTAGGCATGATATCACTTGTACGACTGCTGACTGATGGTTATGGGAAAGGGGCGCGTGGAAAGTGACATGTAGCTAATTTTTAGACTCAATTAGCGACTAAGTGGGAAAAAAAGGGTAAAAAGAGAGAAATACAATAGCCGCAGGGTTCCTTATGTATTCACCTAAGGCGTCAACTAAGAACGATGCAGCAAGCGATGTAAATGAAAATGATAGGTGTAACAGCAGACACGATGAGAGCAGATAGATTCAGGAAACAAACGGGTGTCATGGGTATATCATACTTGAAATCAAGAAGAAGAAATGAACATGGGCCTGGCATGTAGCGCTTGGGCAGAATAACTGCTTGTCATTAAAGGCAACTGACTGGGTTCCAAGGGAAGGCAAACGCGTGACAGGGAGACAGAAAATTAGGTGGGCAGATGAGATTAAGAAGTTTGTACGTATAACGTGGCAGCAGAAAGCACGGGACTGGGTTGATTAGCGGAACATCGCAAATACCTTTGCCCTCGAGTGGGCGTAGTCAGGCTGATGATGACGATGATGATGACGTCCGAAGGCGAGATCCATATTCTTCTCATTTCTTTTTTTTCTTCTTTTTTATTCCCATCTCAGCCCTACGAAATGCTAGCGCACCTCACGAAGTTCTACAGAGCCTCCGGTATATCTTTGACTAAGCGATGATGTCATGTGATGTTATCATACCCCGTGTCGTTATGAGAATCATAGTGACGTCATGGTGACATCACAAATGTCAACTATATATGACGCCATCATGATCCCCAATGATGACATCACCTCATGATGGTGATCACTTGTGTCGAAGTGGCGAAGATACCTTATCAGTCACTTCGTCACTTTGTGATCACGCTGACGTTGCTTGAGACGCTCACGTTTTCGGGTTCGATGAAGGCACCAAAGGCTTTCGCCCTAAAAGACAGCACGAAAACGTCATCCATACGTCGTTTGCCGCTACAGGCACTTCCGCCTACAGGCGAAAGCGGCGGCCCGACCAAGGATCTGACTCCACGCGCGGCGTTTTTAATTTATCACCCGTCTCGCAGAAGCGTAAAGAGAGAGAAAGAGAGATGTTATAAACGGCGAGAACCGCTGCATGGATAGGCGGCACAAGCTAAAGTACAAGTATATAATGAAAATGGAGGGAGAGAGAAGAAAACGCGTGCACCAGCGCTGCATACAAATAGCACGGCCTGGCAGGCTACGCGCATGCAGTGCAAGAACATGACGGCGTGTTCCTCGCCTTGCGTGGCCGGCTGGCCACCTGTATGTGCTTTGTCGCTAAGCACGAACCACCGCTCTCTCGACGCGGCACGCGGATGCCCTTGTTCTGTTTGTTGTTTTCTTCGCCGGTTACAGCTCAATAAGGGCCGTACCTGAAAGCTGCAGCCACCACCACCACAACCACCACAAGGCGAACGAGACCCCCAGTACCTCGCACCCCCCCCCCCCCCCTATCTCTCCCTTACACAGCCAACCATACCTCTTGTCCTCTTTCAACGCGTTTTTTTTTGCGTCTTTTGTTTTGCTCGCCGCATTACTTCGCTTTTCGCGGCGAACTAACTCCGGACCACTCGTAGTGCTACACAACAGGCCTTGGCCCCACTAAAGTTTCTTCGTTTCCCGCTGTAAATCAAACGTTCTTCCAATTACCGCGGCAGAACCTCATCGCCGCTGTTCATTCTCTCGCCCTCTTTCTCTTCCTGGGCTCAGCCTGGCGCTTAGCGAGGTGCGCTCACGGGGCAAACGGAAATTGAAGGCGTCTCGCGCGAGCACGGTCAAAGCGGGGCCGCTGTTGCTGCAGTAGCGTAGAGAACTGCCTCCGTCTTTCGGCCTCCTCTCGTGTAACGTGAACTTGTTCGAAGATACACACAGTGCTTTTCCGTGAGACCGTGCCATGGTGTAGGAGTGGACTTCGAGGGCGTGTGCACTTGATAAGTACGAGACGACCACGTTACTGCATGCAGCGAGTACGGCATTGGATAACCTAACCGTTGCATCCGATGATTGTGGAGATTTGTCGTCAACTAGCCACGCAATACTCAAAAGGGCTCGCGAACACGTATTCTTATTGTTGTTCGCGTCTTGAACTGCCCTTTCATTTTTGTAAGATTCCCTTATGTCCATCCTATTCATTCTGTTTTTAACAAGTATGTGTGTCTTAGCTTCAATCAATGGTTCTACATTATTTGCATTAAAATATCTCACAGGCTCTAATCCCGTGGAAAATAGTCAATTGGTAGCAGTTCCGACGCAGGCTGTGTATTCAAGATGCAATATTGACTTGTTGCTGTTTCGAAGAGAACGCATGAAGCAACGTTGATGGTTTGCTACTGCATCGGGTCTCAAGGCCATAAGTCCGCAAACATAACTGGAACTCACTCAGACTCACTCGAGACCCAAGACTTAGCTGCTCATAGTGTGTAACATTGCAATGAACGATGCATAGGCGGATATTGTTAAAGATGAGAAAGAGGGAAAACAGCTGTTCTCAGCATGTTACCCACTACGCCCTTACGTCGTCGTACGAGCACTTCAATGACCCCAAAAGCTTCGATCGAGTTCAAAATTTCAGGCTACGTTTAATCGACCGCTGAGCAGCGTGAATGACACAAGTACCAAGAAAAAAAGGGAAGCCGGTGACCTCGTGTCTCCATTCGAGATATGCACTTGGATATGGATAGTTCCACAGAGTGGACACCAAAAGAGCAAGAGCGGCCATGATATTGGCGCCGAGCAGCGTGTGAACGTGGTAGTCGAACCTGTCCCCTTCCTGCGTGCGAGCCATTCGGTGGCAGAGCATCTGCTGCCGCCCATCGCGAAGCCCACGCTACACGGGCTGTCCCCAGGACGTCGTCGTCACTGTGGCGAGCCTGCTTATCCCACGCCGGCTTGCTGACACTGCAGCTATAGGCTAGCCTTTTAATGAAACAAGAAGCAAGCACCGCGCGAGCAGCAGGGCCTCGTCCAGCGATCTACGCTCGCAGCAGCCCCTTGCTCCCAGCAGCGGGTCGTTACTGGCAGGCAGCCCAGCCGTCTGTAAGTGCGCGGGTCGAAGCGATAACTCTCGAAAATAGCAGCGGGACGCCGAGCAGAGCCTCGGTGCTCTTGAAAAGAGCCCAGCTGACCGCCGCCCCACAACGTAGAGATTCAAGGAAAGCGGGGGGGGGGGGGGGGACGATCGGCGCGGCTCTGTTTCCAGCCTTGTAGTCCGCAGCGAAAGCGCTGAGGCACTCGCGCGCGCTTTGCAAACGGCGTGAGAACGAGGTCGTGGAATCCGCTTTGGCGAAGAAGAAGGCTCGATGAACTGCGCCGCGGCGGCGACGACGTATGGCGGCGCCTCCCCGCTAAGGACGCCGGACGCTCCTGCTAAGCGTGGAGACCCGCTAAGATGCGATACCGGCGAGCGTGTGTCCGCGTTCATGTGTTTGTGTGAATGCGCGCAGGGCCGCCCAGGCGACACGGCGCCATGACTGCGAGGAACTGTGTTTATCTATGGTAAATTATAGGAGCTGCACGCGTTATCTGAAGGTAGCAGGGTGTGGTGCTCATTTCTCAGTTGTTTACTATATACGGCGTTGATGGCGATACTGCGGACGATGGAACTGTTACTAAACGTTGCATCATGAGGCGGAGACGACAAAGAAAAGTTGTCTTTTTTTTATACTGATATGATATATAGTGAGATGTTAGCGCATAAGGACGGCGCCGGCAACTCCTTAGCCCTTGAGTGAAAGTTGAGCCCATATCTTCAAGGAAAACATAGAGAGCAGTGCATGGAAAATAGAACACCCGAGCACACATATTCAAAAACACACTCATACACACGTATAAAGCACCAACACAATGATAAGAAAATGTTCGGCAGTCACCAAGTGAAGCTTTTGACAGTGCCCCTCGGTAACATTCGATCCAACCAACTCGAAATAGCAGAGCACACGTCTGGTCCTTACGGAGATGTATTCGCTCATGTGTACGTAACAGCCGACACGTCATGCACATCAGCACACACATATGACAGATGTCATGTGATGCTGCGCATAATAAGCACGACGTGTTACACAAATGAAAGTTCGTTTTTTTTTTTAGTGCTTGTCAGCGATTCCGCTGTCTTGTAGAACAAACGTTTAAACCCTTTTTAAGCGTATACGTCTGTAAAGCCTTAGTTGGCCACGGGTCCAGAAGTTGCTTGAGAAGAGATGCCTGGTTATAGTGTGGGAGATTAACAATAGTGATAACGACTCTGGTTGCCCGCCGGCACGAGGGTTCGCAGGGGAAGCTCTGCAGGGCGGCCTCACTGATCGTGTGAGAAGTGTAGGAACATGAAGTTTGAGAACGAGTTTTCGTGGGGGCCACACAGTTATCTTTCGGAACGTATTCAAGTGGCTCGATCACATGTGCACAACTTCTTCGAGGACAAACGAGCCTTCGTTCGAAGCGATGGTCAGCTTAGTATTGTGCGTGAGCTTTGTGACAGGTACAAGTGATATATTCTCGCATAGGGCTAATGACTGCATAATCATGTGTGTTCTTTAGTTAGCTTTGTTATATTTGGTTAACTAAGACGACATGAACACCTGCACGAGTCCGTGACACTATCACACACAAAATGCCCATCTCTAGTTATGCCCTAGTGTGATTCCCACAATGCCTCCAATACAACCCATGGCTCGGACATGGTACTTGCACCAATGGGTGGGCGCATCGCGAAAAATTAGCCCTAGTCAAAATACTCTGAAACTGAGAATCGAAAAATGAGCGCCTTGCTGACCCGTTCCAGCCCTTTATATAAAGTTTTTAACAGACTTTCAATTCATTTCTCTTCGTTCTCTAGTTGTGGATTTCTTATATGAGTTTACGACTTGACGTGTTCATCTCCATTTCAACTATAGTTTACTATGCGACAGAGGTTGAGCAAGAATATCTGAGTCATGGTCATTAGGAACGCGTGTGTGAGTGACAGTGTCAAGTTTTCGCGCTCGAATTAACTTTTCGAAATGCTCTACCAACTAGCCCAACAACAAGTTCTCTTAAGAACGCAAACGATAAGAGAAAGAAAGCATTGATTGATGTGTGGGGTTTAACGTCCCAAAACCACCATATGATTATGAGAGACGCCGTAGTGGAAGGCTGCGCAATTTTCGACCACCTGAGGTTCTTTCACGTGCACCCAAATATGAGCACATGGGCCTACAGAATTTTCGCCTCCATCGAAAATGCAGCCGCCGCAGCCGAGATTCGATCCCGCGACCTGAGTGTCAGCCGCCGGGTGGAGTAAGGGCTAAGGTACCTTAGCCCTTACTCCACCCGGCGGGACTAAAAAAGAAAAGAATGGAAAAAGGACAGACGCTGACTGAAAAATAAGTTCAATCCCATGTGATCGGAAAATATATACAGTGGCACAATCCGTAACAACTTTCCCAACTAACCACTTCAACTCAATCTTAATCAGTCACAAACTGACACTACTTCTCTAGCAGAGTGTGAATGAATGATTGACGAAACGATGCTTATAGGGAAATCTGTATTAACTCTAGAATAGGGCAATATGATGGCCTATAGGGCTATCTGCGCTAAGTGCTCTACAAACGCAAAATCGGCCGCATGAAGCCTGACTTTCATTATTACACAGGCAAGGATGAAAATAAATACGATTATTGTAGTAAAGATATGGAAAGTATTACATTACTAGATTTATTCTTCTCCCCTCCCCCTCGTATACGTTCAAAAGTGGTAAGCACTGGTGCAAAAGGATAAAACTATCCAATATGACCCGTGCGATAGTATCTACAGAGCATAGCATATAAGCATTTCAATAAATGTACATATAAGTAAAAAAATGAATACTGTTAGAGCGTGTGTTTGGGACACCAGCGATTGAAACCAAGATGCGGAGACCGGTTGTCCTGGTCGACCCTCCGAAAAGTCAGCTTACAGAGCGGCAAGGGTTAATCCTCGCAGAAATAATATCTCCGCGCGTATCTAGACAGATCAAGGATAGACTTCGTCGACGGCCAACTACAAAACCATCCAACTAAACACATTCAGACAAAGAAAAAAAAGAAAAGACAATCAGCGTGTTGTTTATCTTTACAGTTTTTATTTGCATGACGACAGGATGAAATATGCTGATAAACGGCGCTTGTGAGATGACGTAGATTCCTGCCTAACACTTCTGATAAGTTTTTTTGTTTTTTTTTATGAGGGGTGATTTCTTTCTACGAATGCCGTGTTATACGTTTACGTGCTGCTTCGGTGTCGTGTGGCAGCCAGCAGCCGTATACCGTTTCGTATGACCTCCGCGGCAACTTCATCGTGACATGTCACCCACATGAATCACCGCAGAAAAGAGAGAGAGAAAAGCAAAGGAAAGGCAGGGAGGTTAACATCAGCTTTAAGGGCAGGCAAACTGCTAATAATACTGATTGATTGATTGATTTGTGGGGTTTAACGTCCCAAAACCACCTTATGATTATGAGAGACGCCGTAGTGGAGAGCTCCGGAAGTTTTGACCACCTGGGGTTCTTTAACGTGCACCCAAATCCAAGTACACGGGCTTATAACATTTCCGCCTCCATCGGAAATGCAGCTGCCACAGCCGGGATTTGATCCCGCGACCTGCGGGTCAGCAGCCGAGTACCTTAGCCACTAGACCATCGTGGCGGAGCTGCTAGTAATACTGAAACAATGCAATGAAAATTACTGTGAGGACAGAATCTACTGTCGTTGGCGTATAGCAGAGGAGGTAATTTTGAACATTAAGTTTGCCATCGAGAACGCTTTGTTGCTGGCTGAATTTTCAGCACCACCTGGAGTCTTCTCCTTTTTCCTTTTTTATGAAATTGGCTCAATTCGCGAGCCCCTGATAAAGCTGAAAAGTAGCTTACTGCTAGCAATGCTCAATAAACTCTTGCCAAACAAAAAGTGGAATCATAAAAAAGTAACCGAACAAAGAGTGGCTTTTTAGATGGAGCCTCTGAAGTGCACCCGTAAACCACAGCCTTTTCAGATCTATGAAAGGAAAGAAAGGTGTGGGGGTGTACGCCGGATTATAAACTATGTCGGCGTAAGCTTGATAAATTAACGAAATCTGAGAAATCTTCACGCAGCCTACACAGTATGTATCATCCCAAGTATAGCGTTAAGGTACTGAAGCGCCATGCAAAAGTGACCATATTTCAGGGGCATAAGGCGAACGAAAACGACCAAAGCATGCAGGCGCAGGTGCGCTAGTCGTCATTAATTGCGAAGCAGGCACTTTCGAGGATTTAAAAAAAAAGAAGAGTAAAAGAAAGCATCAACTAAGCAACAACGAGGAAGTAATTCGTACGCAAATAGGGCGTATAACAAAACAAAAAAAATAACTACAAACGTTCAAACGGGGAAAAGTTGCGGCTGTGGCATCAGCGCATCGCGCGTTTTTATCCCCCTCTCCCTTAGCACTGCGCGGTTTCGTAGTGTAGCACTTGCAAAATAAAACGACGTGGTCCCTCTATCTCGCGCCAACATCTCCGATCCAATGACGTAAGAACGCTCTTACGCAATTCGCCGCCGGCGAGGCCAGAGCTATCACACCGAACAGGGATACCACATCGGCCCTTTATGCTGTATTTGTCGCTCAGCACGTACGGCCAATGCATGCACTACACAAAAGTATGTACACTGGTTCTTGATATTTTTTGCTATATACTCTTATGCGCCAACTTGGCACGTACAGTAGTCAGCAGACTTAACTCGAACTTTCCGCAATGTGTCCCGAAACGGTTTGATTGACGTCAGCGCCACGTAGATCTGGATTCTCTTACCAGCATGTTACCCATGCATGCCGACATACTGTCGAAGAATACCTAGGTATAATCTCGGCAACAGCGCCCATCGCTTCGCGAATCGCATCGGTCATACTTGTCCAGGCCACACTGCGGAGCATTTGAGTTAAGCTTGCTGACAACTGTATGCTTGAATTAGGCATTCACTATTTGTGGGCCGAGAACAGTGAAAAGTCGACAGGTGGTATCCCGAGAGATCGTATTTCGTATTTAGCCGCAGTTATCTATTATGCGTGGCGCTCGCTGGTGTTGAATAGCTTTGGTGGAATATAGCCGGGAACATTGCTGTTACTTATCGGCAGGTCGACGATAAGATTGTTTTTTTCGTTATATCCGATATTCGCTGTAACACTAAGCAAGAACTATCTTTACTAAACCAGCGATATGGCTAACACCAAAAACTTGCAGATTCGAAAACTAATTGTTGAAGATTTCAAACCAGCTATAAGCGAGGTGATGATTATTCATCTAATAGTTTCATTAACTTCGGTTCATACAATGGCGCAACTTGTCAGACACGCTTTCTTCACGCTAGATGACCAACACTTTCACGACATATCGAAATGCTTAAGCAAAATGTGCTTGTGAATGGACTATAGTTTTTATGATGCCTTCTTAGTTGGAAGCACGGGGCAAACCAAATATATATGTGTGTGTGTGCGTGCGTGTGCGTGTGCGTGTGTGCGTGTGCGTGTGCGTGCGTGTGTGTGTGTGTGTGTGTGTGTGTGTGTGTGTGTTTGTGTGACGCTTCACGGGTGAATGGGGAAAAGGAAGCTAAGGAAGACGAAGAGTCAGAATAAAGTGGTGTTCTGACTGACGCCTTGTCTCATCCGTTACAATAAGTGGACAGGATCTCCCGCAGCAATATCATGAGCCCACCAAAAAAGATGATCAGCCGGCCGAAATACACCGGAGTTGAAGACGACGTCCCTGTGGACAAGTGGTTGCATCTCTTTGAAACGAAGGCGAGAATCATGAGCGTGTCCAAGCGAGATCGCATCGACTGCATAAGCGAGTACCTGGAAGGTGAGGCGTTCCGCTGGTACCTCACCGACATTTTCGATGCGAAAGATATGTGGGAAGACATCAAAACAAGCATGATAGCGCGATTTTCTGCACCTGTCAGCGACACTTTCCGCCCATTCATACACTGCAGGCTCAGAAAACAACAGCGCATCAGGCACTACTACGAAGAGAAGACGTGCCTTGGTCGTCTCGCAGATTTGAAGGAAGTTCACATAGTATCAGGATTGACCGATTATGTACCTGAGGTGATCGAAAGGCGCCTCGCTGGATTGACACTCACCAACCCGGCCAAGTGGCTTGCTGCTGCGCTTCAAGCGGAAGCCTCTGTCCACAGAGATGCTTCCCTACACTCGTCAAAGCGGCAGCTCATGCATCGAGAGCCTCTTTCTACGCGACCATGGCGCCCTGCAGGATCGATGCGCTCCCCACACAGTGAGTGCCGACATTGTGCATCCGCTGGTTTGCCGAATCAGTTTCACTGGCACAATGAGTGCCAGTGAAACTGATTGAAATAGTGTCTGCTCTAACTGATGACCAGGGAAACGAAGAGGGCGGCCCAAAGCTTCACTAGTACGTTTTGGTGTACTTGTGAAAGGACACATGGTGAACGCAACTCTGGATACAGGAGCGACTATTACCTGTATCAATGAAGTTGTGTTCAAAAAAACTCAAGCTGCTGTTGCTCAAGGATCCATGCATTAGTGTCCAACAAGTCACCTCAACCACAAAAAACTTTGGGCTGCGTACACATACAGTTGGGAATAGGGAAGATAAAGCGGGCAGTACAAGCACACGTTCTGCCAGACATGAAGACTGAATTCTTGCTAGGCTTGGACAACTCTTCCCTTTTCAACCTGTCTCTGGACTTCGACACGATGACGTTGCTTCAAGACAACAAAGCTCTGCAGAATTCCTTTCAAACTCAAAAATGTGTCTTCAGCGCCAATACAACCCCACTCCAAGCCGTTGATGTCACGCGCCTTCCACCATCGCAATAAGCTGCTTTGCGAGAGGTGCTTCACAGTTACTAGAAAATTTCTCAAAGTCTCAGATGGACTTCGGATGTATCGCGGATGAACGACGTTGCATTGCCCTAAGCAACAACGTCCTTATCCACAGAACAACATATCAATGCTCCCCGGGAGGCAAAGAGGAAATTGTCAGGCAAGTGGACTTCCTTCTCAAGCAAGGTGTATAGTGCGTCCATCTTTTTTCCAATACGCGGCTCCCATCATTCTTGCAGAGGAAAAAAGGTGAAGGGCGCATACGTTTATGCATTGATAATCGAAAGCTTAACTCTCTCATTGTACCTGATTACCAACCTATTCCGTGTATTGACAATGTTCTAGACTACCTGGGAAAATCGAAATATTTTTTGACATTGGATATCACATCAGGCTACTGGCATGTCAAAGTGAACCCAGAGGAAATCCCAAAAACAGCTTTCGTCACGTTGAATGGCCATTATGAGTGGCTTGTTATGCCTTTCGGTTTGAGAAATGCTGCTGCTACGTTCGAAAGAGCTGTAAAATCATTTATCAGAAATCATAACTTCAAGAATGTCTTTAATTATATTGATGTTATCGTAGTCTTCTCCGACACTATTACTGAGCACCTACAGCACCTCCAAGCTCTTATGCATGCCCTAAAAGTGAAGAATATAAAACTTAAACTGAAGAAGTGCCATTTTCCCCAAGATTCTATTGAATATTTGGGTCACAGAGTGTCGCATGGTACAGTATCGCCTATACGAAGAAACATAAAAGCTGTACTTGAGATTCCCAAGACCGAAATCTCCGAAAAAGCTTCAGAGTTTTTTAGGCACCACCAGCGTTTACCGCCAGTTTATACCGCACTTCAGTGACATAGTTTTCCCACTTACAAAGCTGTTGAAGAAGGGCACACCATGGGAATGAGATTCCTCATGTGAACAAGCATTTGAGAACATGAAGTACTGTCTGACCAAATAACCAATTTTACCATTTTTTGTTGCGAGAAACCAGCATTCTTTATTGCGACGCATCTAACGTAGGCATAGGTGCAGTTCTGAAGCAACGAGATCATGATGGTAAAGAACACCCCACTGCCTATCATTCGTGCAAGCTACTCACGCACGAAATAAATTATGCCATTACAGAGCTCGAATGCCTCGCTATAATTGACGCTGTTGTCAAGTGGCACTGCTATCTTCATGGACGACCATTCATTGCTGTTACCGATCATGCTGCTTTACAATGGCTCAAAAACATAAACAACCCCCACGGCTGGCTCTTTCGATGGTCTCTGAAGCGGTCGATGTATGATGTCCACATGTGACATAAAAAAGGCAGGGAAAACATCCAGGCGGACGCATTTTCGTGCAGCCCTATGGTTCAACTCCTTTCGTTACCAGAACTTCAAACTTACCAGGATGACCACCCTCGCTGCAAGTACACAACGGAGAAAGGGTCACTATCGTGACACGTAAGGGAATTCGCAAAGTGTACATTCCTCTAAAGCTTCGACTGGGCCTTCTGCAGAAAGCACACTGTCAGTTCGGACATGTCGGAGTAAAGAAAACTCTGGGCTTGTTGTCATCATCCTATACTAATGACCGGAAATCATCACAGACGTTTCATCCTACGTCCGCCACTGTGACATATGTAAGCGTTGCAAGAAACCGAAAACCAAGAGATTCGGATCTCTTGGGTCACTACCACTTGCAGAAAAACCCTGTGATCTTTTAGCGATGGACAATATAGTTGGATTTTCAGGATACGTTTCGACAGAGAAGTTTTTTCACTTGGCGATCGACCACGCTACGCGGTATGCTGGGCGCTTCCCTACAAGAATGAAACTTGTGACGCATATATTTTGTGCATCACCACCATATTTGCTGCAGGAAAGCCCAAGAAGTTCCTATCTGATCGTGGACCAGCTTTCACAGCTGGAAAACTGAAGCAGTTTCTAAAACTCAATAGTGTCCACCAATTGTTCACGTCCTCCCAACACCTTCAATGTAATGGCATGAACGAACGTACAAATCAGACTATTGTAACCCGGCTAAAGTGCAAAATGAATGAGCAGCCACAGAAGTATTGGGTCAAACATCTTTCGGATGTCGTCAATGAATACAACAGAACACCACATGAAGTAACACGATATCCAACATAGTACCTCATGTACGGAATCCCTTTATACGACAAAATTTCAGACGCACCAATAGAGAGTGTCCAAGAAGCAAGGAAAAGTGCAATCAAGAACACACTTGCCTACTATGAGAAGAACAAGATCGTCTACGACAAAAAAATTCCTACCACAAGATCTCCAACCTGGCGAATTGGTCCTCTACGAAACACCTTGGCACCACAACAAAGGAAAGCTCAGTTCTGTCACGGAAGGACCTTACACATTTTTTCGCGGAGTCTCTCCTGTGAACTATGAGATCGACCGATGCGTAGCAGCAGAACTACTGACATTGTGTACGTCAACAAACTGCACCGCTACTATTCTCCCAATAAGTTGACGCTTTCTCGGAGGAAGGTGGAAAGGAAGACGAAGAGACAGAAGAATAAACTGGGTGTTCTGACTGACGCCATGTCTAATCCGTTATATATATGCATTTGCAGTGTCAATATAAAAAATAAAGGTCACTAAAATAATTAGGCATCCCCAACCAAATTTTGCATTTTGTTTGCTATAACAAAAAATTATTTATATCGTGATTTATTAATACGAGGTCAACTGTACAGCTGGATGATTGCTAAATTTAGCGTATGGATGTCACATATCACCAGCGCTGCAATTGGTTGGCTTCTTACGGGGTTAGCGTTGAACAGATCCGTTAACCATCCTTTCGTATGAGTAGCGATATGTAACACATACTATTATTGTAGCACTACAGAAGCGTTTCCAAAATACAATGTTATTAGAATCAATAACCTTTATACTTTACGTTCATTGCACACCACAGCGATATGCTTCTGAACCTCTAACTACATAAATCATTTGGCCTCATTAGAACGTCGTACAAATAATACGAACACTAGGAACCCTGAAACACGGTCAGTTTCATATTTCAGGACACATTATAAACACCAATTGTAATATACTCTGCCCTTTACTTTAAATAAATATGAAGAAATTCACATACCTAATAACAAAGACTTGTGTTTATTTTTGTTCACATGTATTGTCACATACTGTGACATTCTGTGCAATTGAATTGTGTGTAAATGATGTCGCTTTTTCAACGTAGTTATTACGATTACATTAATTTCTTGCAGCATTATGCGTTATTTGTACAGGGTTTGTTTGTGCTCTAAGCTAGTATTGCTATAGTAATATGGTGCTATTATTTTGTATTGCTACCATTTCTGTTTATTGCGTATCGCTAAATGGTATTTTTATTGTACGTAACATTTTTTCCAATTTTTATGCACTTGTTTTTATTTTATTTTCACTTGTTTCCTTGTGCAGTTGTTGTGCTAGAATTATACTTAACCCTATGTATATGTAATTATGATATTTCATTCAAAATGATTTACTTTTTGGATTTCTCACCACTGCACGGTACTGCTTGTCGTTACTGCCCTGTATAATTAAGTGCACTCTGGTCGTCGGGTCTCGTCAAGCTACTTATGTAGCTTTTAACCCAACGAATCCATTTAGCTTGTAAAAACTGGAAAAAAATTGAATTAAAAAAATTAAATTAAATGTTCACAGTGCTCTAATTCTGGCTGACATGGCAAACGCTACGCAGACAGCTTAGAAGATAACATCGCGATTATACGTTACCAGTAATAGAACGCGTCTGCGTTACGTCTGTGTGACGCAGCGCCTCCTCAGGTATAAGAAAGCCAAGAACAACACGCAGAATTGTTACTTCTTTAACCTCATTCTTGTACATATTTATAAAAGAAGTGAGCACCGTGGACATAAAGCACGTAATGAAGTACATAATTGCGGTCAAAGGACCACATACAAGTGAGAACAGAGTCATCCAAGCATTCCTGTCCATTCGATCAAACCCCGCGATGCTCTCTTAGTGAGATAAAGAACAACGGAAGTCGGCTCTGAGTGTTTTCCTGATTTCTGTTCCCTATAGCTTTTCGGAACCACAGTGTTGCCATTTCTTCCCTACTCGTATGCCCCATAACAGTGCCGTCGATTGAATGGAATGAAACAACTTCGTTAATATACCTCAGGGCGTGAACTATGGTATACCAATGCCAGAAAAGACCTTATTTTCGCTCCCTCTTTCTTTTTTCTGCCCAGGCAGAGCATTTCGAAACTCGTTCAGCAGCCACACACGTCTTACTGATTTCCCATCTTCAGAGACGAGGCTGGCCGACTTCATTAGGTATTCGTCTAGCACTCTCGGTTCCTTATACCTGGATGTGCTGCCTTACACTTGCGGCTTCAAGATTCAATCCGAGTGAAAAAACAAAGCACGCCCCATCGACCGCGGGCAATTGCCGTCGAAAACTCGTCCGCCGGGCTACTTATTTAAGGCGTTTTATGCGATCGATCTACGCTTAGCTCTATATCGCAGCGAGACGAGAAGAAAGTCGTTCATCGATTAGCAATTACCCGCCCAAGCGATTAGTGTCCGCAGATTGAGAGAGCTGATACTGGTTAGTATATACACACACCTCTACCGACGCCCGGCTATCGCGATGAAGAAAGCGAGAAGCTACGCGGTGCTAATTATCGCGTTGCTTCGAACATCATCGTTGCACATCTATGAAGTATAACACGAGCCTGCCGTAAGATATTAGGTCGGATTCCTTCCTTTACTTATGTTCTTTCCGAACTGCCCACTTGAACTTCAAACCCATATCGTGGTTACAGGCGTACATTGACGTATAATATAGGAATCAAGTTTCATGATTGCGTCTTTCACAATCAAATGGTGGTTTTCAGACGCCAAGTCCCACATGTGATATCTAGTTTCAAAATTGTGAACTTAGAGCCAAACGACGGGCGAAACTGAAAGAAATGAGTGATATAAACGAGTCAAAACTAGCCATTTATTAGAAATTGAAGGAAACTTCTAACAAAAACATAATTATGCATAATTAAGAAAGCGTATGGCTCTTTCTTCATGGACGAGCTCCGCGCAAGTGGCACACGTGCAGTCGAATGGGCAATTCCCATACGCTTATTAGATAGATAGATAGATAGATAGATAGATAGATAGATAGATAGATAGATAGATAGATAGATAGATAGATAGATAGATAGATAGATAGATAGATAGATAGATAGATAGATAGATAGATAGATAGATAGTAATTGGGTAACCGTACCAATCAATATTCAGAGGGCCTCTTCAAGTGACTGGGCTCTGCAACACTGCCCTCTTCCTCGCAAAAATGGGAGAAGGGAAACTAGATGCAAGGTGCGTGTTCGTTTAAAAGGACGGGAGAGCGAACACCAAGATGCGTCTGTGTAAATTGCAAGTCATCACTTTCCGAGCACGCGCCATCCATTAAAGCCACTCATTATCATTCCATTAATTATTATGAGCAGGTATACGCCGTATACTCGCACCCCAGTAAAATACTTGTGAGCCAAACTGGAGGCAATTACAAGTTCACACGATTTGCGCGTCCTTCCGCACCGAATGAGATAGCACACCGCTATTTTGCGTCGCTACTCATGGGCGTACGCTCTGCAGCCATAGAACTGTCATAATGCCGACCGAGAGACGTAGACGTAAGGTCACCGTTTCCGAATGGAAAAAAAAAGAACAGAGTACCAAAAAAAAGGTCTTCAAATTCAAAGGCGAAACGCAAATGATAAATGGCTTACGGGTAGGCTAAATGCCCCCGAAGATAAGATGAAATAAAGAGACGTGCTATCGTAGAAGGTCTGCAGGCCTCGTCGTCAACTTTTTTTTTATTTTCACGCACAGCGGGTGGCACACACAAGCGGCAGGGCGACCGCCTTTTTTCGGAGAAGGGCTGGCCAAGGTTGAAGTCCCTCGAGATGAGATGGCGACTGGCCAAAACTGATCCTCGTCACGCAGAGCGAAGCGCGGGAAGGAAGGACAATACGCCACCTCCAGGACGTGGACGACGGCAGGAGCTGGCGCCTTGGCCGTCGCCGCTTGCGCGTACCTCGCCGAAGCAGTTCCTATAATCGCCGCGAAAAGGGCGTCTTGTCCACTTGCAGGTGGAAAACAATTACTGCGCCTCAAAGGGCGAGAGAGAAAGATCCAAGTCGACCTCGGCGCGACGATGCAGTCGAGTTCGTGCTGGCGAGATCGGACGCGCGCTGGCGCCCAGATAAGGTGCAACACGGTGCGAAGAAAAAACAAAGAATGAAAGAAAACAGGGAAAGCTAGTGATGGCGCCATGGCTCGCTCATTTTTCTTTTCAACCACGGGGTCCTACCGAGCGTTCTTGCCACGGCAAGAAATGAGTCATGCAAGCTCTGCTCTTGTATACGTGCGTGTGTGTCCAGGCGGCAGAATAGGAAAGCGGAACGACGCGTCTTCAGTCACTCGCGAGTGAGAAAAAAAAAAGAATTAGTCGACTTTGGGCTAGACGAAACGGTCAGGCGTCTCACCTTGGAATCTGCAAGGGGTGGATATGTAGTGGTACCTTTCGTGCCCTCCAGATAGCACCGGAAGCTGCGGTAGTGAGAGAGCACTGCCGATGTGGTGTAAGTACATCGTCGTATCATCTTGCGAGTCCGTGGTGTGTCGTTATCCGGCAAAGCCTCGTCGATGTACCGATCGGAACATTTAAGCGTTTTCGTATAAGACATGTATACTGCCGAGCACTGCTGAGATAGGTAATAAGGAAAGACAACGACGATCATAGCACATGCCTACCGCCCGCTTCTGCTGCTGCAACTTCACCAAACCTGCAATCTCGGTGCCAGCCATTGATAGCTGGGCTCAAGAGTATATTGTCACGTGGTCGTGACGGTGGAGAACCGAGATGTTGAAGCTGAAAATATCTAGGTAAGTTGAACGAAGCAAGAATGTGATTACAGCGGCTGGCAATATCGACAATCATATAGCAGATGAAACACATCAGCGTTTATGAGTTGCGCGTGTACCAGCAATTATGCTGGAGTATACGATCACAAGTTTAACAATGTGGATGGATTTTCAGCTAGCGTGCACAATAGATGGAGAATCGTCGGCCACATTTTACAGCGTACCGATAAGTTTCAGGCGTGGCTTTCGCCGAGTGATTGCGTCTGAGACAGGTTCCGTGAGTGAAACCCAGTCCCGACGAAATGGAGGCCGAGTTCTAGAAACCTCCGGTGAAGTATGAGAGTAAGCGTCTCTGCGCTGAGAATGAACCCATAAACAGCCTTGCATCACCCAGCTAAAGCCTAGCGACGTCCCACAAGCAACGTAGAAACAGCCTGCATCACCTATAGAGCTATGGCCTGAAAGCATTCCCCTCACCCCTTTCTCCAGCACAGGGTAGCCAGCTGGTCTAAGATCTGGCTAACTTCCCTGTGCTTCTGCTTAAATTTTCATTCTCCTCCTTCTTCTGAAAGCAACCAACAAGCAACCGGATTAGATTTATTTATTTATTTATTTATTTATTTATCTATCTATCTATCTATCTATCTATCTATCTATCTATCTATCTATCTATCTATCTATCTATCTATCTATCTATCTATCTATCTATCTATCTATTTATTTATTACATACTGCCGGCCTCATATGGAGGCCTTAGGCAGAAGTGAGGCATAAATACACAACACAGAACAAGCTCGAAGTATTGAATAGAACTGCACAAACAAAAAAGAAATACATGACTTAGTATTCTGCAAATCAACGGCATTGGCAAAATATGCAAAAGCAACGAAAGGGAACCACCAATTGCACGGCAGTTAGTATTCGCATAGCACAAGGTACTCACATTAAATATTTGCATAGCAGAAAGCATTGCAGGTACTGACATTGTACTTACATAGCACAAAAATTTCCTTTCAGAATTACCGAATGTCACTGTTCCAGGTCTTGTGCGGCTGGCCCCCGTATTCTAGAATGCCCTTTATTAAACGCTGACTTGAGAAAGTCAATCGAAGCTCCGTCTCTAGGCATAATTAGTCACTGGGTATCATCAATAATCTGGAGCAATTATTGAGGAAGCAGTGGTATCACGTTCAACCGAACAGCGGGGCTTAACCCCTAAGCAATACAAATCTAGAACGCGTTCGACATTGTCCTTTAAGATCGGCTGGCACACTGGTTGACTGTAGGCGTAGTTAGCTGCACGTCTCTCGCACTCACAGCACTTCCTTCCCCAAGTGCTTTTTTTCTCCATCTTTTATTTCATTTCCTAAGAGTACTGGTAGCAAATCGAGCGAATGTCTGGGTTTACCTCCTAGGCTTGGCTCCTCCTCCTCCGAGAGAGAGGACACATCCAGCACGTGTAAACCTGAACGAAAAATCACACTCACTTAGAATTAGCATCAGAAAATTAGCATGACTAGCGCGTGGAAGCTGAGATTACATAAAGCAAAAAAAAACCCCTGAAAACTGCACGTTTGAAGTCGTCCTCGAAACGCTGTGTCTCTCTGACAAACAAAATACAGCGAATGCGCTCCGCATAGAAAGTTATAAGGCACAACACAATAAAAGTTTTTGTTTACTAAAGCGCCGTCCTTTTTTCCCATAGCAAGTGACCCTTCGGCTCGTTGTGTCCGTTTCGCTTTTTCCTTCCCTTTCACTCCCGATGGCTTCATCCAGGGTTTAGTAGAGGAGGCCACAACCCCCGAAAAAGAACGAAAACGGCACACAGAAACTCCTCGAGGAAACCTGCGGTGGAGGTTTCCGCCACTTCCGCCAGCAAACAAACTAACAAAAAAAATCTGGAGGAGCGCCTCTTTTGCTGGCGCTGGGTCTGAGAAAGTTGCGGCCGCAGTGCCGCCAACCTCGTCAAGAAGGTGCGCGGATACTTCTTTGGCAGCGTGTCCCACGCGAAGCGCCTAAACGAAAAGCACGAGAACAAACGGCGCCCAAACTCTGCAGGCAAGGCAGTGCGGAGCACCTCGAGTGTGTGGTGAGAGAGATAGTGTGAGAGAGCGAGAGTGAACAGCAAAAGGCGCTGACAGACGGCAGAGTGCAAAGGCAAACAACAAGTCCGTCTCCGGTTGCAGCAGCGTCTCCCATGGAAGACGCCGCCTATCGAGGACTCACGTCTTCTTTAACGCCGCCCCGTGACGATAGCTCGAATGGCAGCGGCCATTATTCGGAGCAATTCTTGCGGGCGCACGAAAATATATCGCTGTCAATCAAGGGGCCTTAAACGGTTCTCGAGGCGCCATTCAAGGGTACTTCTTTCTCGACCGCGGCAGCGGCCGCCGGAAAAAGAAGATGAAGAAAGGCGGGGGGGCTGGTGCTGCTCCCGCGGACAGCTCTCGCAAGCTCTGTGTAGCTGGCCGGGGCGCCGTGTTTTCCAACGCAAACACTCGCGCACGTTTCGAGCCAGAGTCACTCTTTCGTTAGGCGTCGGGCTTAACAAAAGAAAGGCGAGAGCGTGGCCGCAGGCTGACAAACGCAAGAGAGTTGTGGTCTTCTGGCGAGGTGGTTTAACGGGAAGGAGGATGGGCAAAATGGGAGCCACATAGGGAAGGGGGAGGGGGTATGTTTGTGAATCAGTGTTGTTTGCATGAAGGGGCGCCTCGAAAAAAAAAAGAAGGAAGCACGTCCAAACAACGAAAGTGACCAGCCCTCTAGCTAGAGACCTGTCAAGAGCTGAAACATGCCTTAGAAAAACAAACGCTGCCTTCTTTCTTTTTTTTTTCTCTCTCTTCTTCGTTCTAAGATGGCGGAGATTCTGCTGGGGTGTCGAAGGAAAAGGGATATCAAGGAAGTGAAGAAGAGTTGCAGGGACTAACACACGAGGAAAAGGTTCAATTGGGAAAGGGTCGCGCTTAGGGCTGCATCGATAAAGGTCTTCCCGCCATTCCCCTCAGTCTCTTTACGGACCATGGTGGTTGAGGAATAAGTTTTGAGCACCTCGAAAAAACACAGTGTGCCGTGAAGTATAGAAGAGCACACCAATGATGCTTGTGCTCTTGATGCCTCTAAGGAAAAAAAAAAGACTAAGACAGTTTTGAGAGTGGCTGAAGAAATGAGTGATATAGATAGGATGGAAATACAGAAATGGGAAGCAGAAATCTAGAAGAAGGACGCCGTGAACCCCGCGAGCACCCAGCCCGTTCCCCTCTCTCAAATGTCTTCAACTTGGACGTTGACACAGAAAAAGAAAACAACAAGGCAAACAGTGAAAAAGAAGACAAATTCTATTGTGGACGTGGTGTGTATACATGGGAGCTTTGTTAAACCTAAACTTCAATCAGAAGATGAAACTTTGGAGGGTTAGGAAAACACGGTGTGAATAGAATCTTTGTGCGGCTCTTTCGCTGCCTTGTTTGTTAACTCGTCTATTCATCTTTTGTACTGAGCCTGTGAGGCTTGAGAGTCTCAGTGGGCTATATAGAAAGGCGTGGCTTTTTTTTTCTTGGACGGAACACGTAAGCAGGATTACAGCACGCAACAACCAAAACTGAAGCCCCAAAACAAGCCCTCGGTTTGCAGCACAGGGGAAGGACTAAGCCAGGTTGGTATCCACGCCTGGTATGCGTGCAGAATAATTGTGGCGAAGTGAGCTTGATGCGGATGACTTGATACGTAAATACAGGGAAATCACGTAATACGGTGTCTTCTTAGCAGTAAATGAGCTTGCAACTTGTAATTATACATAAATCGTTAGAAAGAATAGAGCAGAAAAGAAGAGGCTAAATATGGCCAAGGCAGATTGAAGCCTGCACTACGGAATATTGAATAGTCAAGGAGACATTGAACAAAACACGGTAGTATCGACGTGGTAGCCTTGGAATCTATTATACCCTTTGTATGCATGTGTGTAGCAAGGGTGTGTTGCTGTATGCAAGTGTGTAGCGGTTACCACCACCACCACCACCCAGCAGCAGCGGCAGGCATTGATTGATATGTGGGGTTTAACGTCCCAAAAGCAGCGGCAGGCAGCAAGCAGCAGCAGCAGCAGGTGGCGGCGGCAGCAGCAGTAGCAGCAGCAGCCGTCGTCGTCGTCGTCGTCGTCGTCATTGTTGTTGTTGTTGTTGTTGTTGTTGTTGTTGTTGTTGGGCGAAATTCGATGCAGAGCTACACTGACGGTTATAAACGTAGCAGAATCAAACCAAACCAAAAGTCGCAGAGATATTACAGAGAAAGCTGCTATGAGATCAATACACGGGTCACGCGCGGCGTCTTAGTTGTCCGCCGCCGCCGCCGCCGGGGTCCGTAACCAGTATCGAACGAAAAAAACTCGGTAAATAAAAAAACAGTAATGACATCATGGGATGCATGCCTGCCCAGTATTTTACTTCTGGGGTCATGCCAGTGCTTAGAACTCAGTAAATAAAAAAATCACAGCATATCCGTGGAGTGAATGATGATGAGTGGGACGAATCGTCCATCAGCTCGTCCATGCTTGCATACGTCCCTTCGTTCTTGCTTACGTCCGTCCGTGCTTCCATCCATGCGTCCGCACGTTTGTCTATCCGTCCGTCCATCTAGTGAACACTCCGAGTACCGCCATCTCGCATCTTGCATCCTCAGTGGCACATACTCGCTCTAGAGAGGGTATGTGCCACCGGTGGCTACTTGCTACTACATATATACATCGGAGGATGTACAGACCCACGCCTTGAAGAGCTTCGCCCCTAAAACACCAATGACACAATGGGATTCAAACCTGGGTCCGCTGCATGCCAGCACAGTATTATACCGCTGAGCCACGCCACTGCTTGGAGCTCGTTTCTAAATTGGCCTTAGGTAGGTTCGACGTCGGGAAAAGAATCGCGTTCATATGTAAGTATAATAAAGCGTTTTAGAACATCAAAGGAACAGCCACGCGTCACACAATGCGCATTGCGTAACGAAGAGGTCGTCCAATGCTCCAATGCATTAGAAAACTTGTTCTCGATCACCTATTAATTGTGGCGCATACCCACATCGGGCACATTTTTTCATCGTTGTGAGCCAATGCATAAAAGGAACTGCACAGAATTTCCAGCAAGTGCGTAGCGGTTACCACGCTTCTCCAAAGAATGACGAAAAATAGCATAGCAAATGCTGGCCTAATAAACAAAATTTATGATTATTCATGACGTAGTCGGTACCCGAACGTGTGCTTGTAACATCCGAAAGCGTGTTTAGAAAAGGATCTGAAAAGCCTCTCTTCTAGCTTTCACTGCAAATGTGCTGCGCGTTTTGCGCAGGCCTGGCGTCTTCTTTTTTTTTTAGATACATGTGAACTGGGGGTCAATACTTGGATCTATTCTTGCTCAGCTACGTCACTAGTAGTGCAGTTGTCCACACGCAGAGATAGGAAGTGCCCCGCCGCGGTGATATAGTGGCTAAGGTATCTCGGCTGCTGACCCGCAGGCTGCGGGTTCGAATTCCGGCTGCGGCGGCTGCATTTCCGATGGAGGCGGAAATGTTGTAGGCCCGTGTGCTCAAATTTGGGTGCACGTTAAAGAACCCCAGGTGGTCGAAATTTCCGGAGCCCTCCACTACAGCGTCTCTCATCATCAGATCGTGGTTTTGGGACGTTAAACCCCACAAATCAATCAATCAATCAATCAATCAGAGATAGGAAGTGAAACAAATGTAACTTGTAAATAACCAAATTTCATTAAAGCTTTCTTCAAAGGCCATGCATGGTAAGACGGGTCGTGTATTTTATTTTTTTTTATTTCTATGCGCTAGTCTACATAAAACATGACGCTCGAAGGAATATTTCTTATTGTTGCTTTCGTGTAGCGTAGCTTCATGAAAGTGTAGCTTTCAGTACACTTTCATGAAAAAAAAAAGTGTAGCTTTTTTTTTGTATTGTAGCTTTCATCTACCTAGTTGATAGCTTCGAATTCCCCTATCAATATGACTTCTTGGCTTTATTACAGGCCTCACGGAAATTGCGCCGTGTATCTATACAGTGCAGCTTTCAGCTCCTCGTGGCGTACACGTCGGCCTCTCAATCATTTTCGCGCCCCGCAACTTGAATCGAGGCTCACAGATATGCAAAACGGACGCGTGGAACGCGTCCGTTTTGCATATATGTGTGACTCGATTGCCGTATACGCGACAACGCCGCGCCGTTGACAACTACGAGCGTTGTCACCACCTTGACGGCAACAATACCGGTCTCCACATCTCACGCGTCTCGCGCCATGCTGCCTAAAAACAATAAACTAAAGGAGAGAATAAGATAACGTTCTTCCTGCTACGTTTCAGAGCGCGAAGCACAATCAGCTGTGCATCCACGCTCGCCAAGTTTGCCTCGCTTGCGCAAGAGGTGAGGAAAAAAAAAAAGGCATGTGCACGCGCACACGGGAGCCGATGACGTCACGCCGTACGAGAAAGCCATGCGACGATACAGCCACTTATTGCGCAGCCCGGGTGACGACGCGACAAGCATGCCAGCCTGATCTTGAAGTAGAGACGTGGTTTGTAATAGGGTCTCGGCGAGGCGAGACGCGAACCGCCGCGAGCATGTCAATGAGAAGTCGGCCCGACTGTCGTTGCGTGCCACCTGTCCTGCCCCGGGGCTGCCTTTCTTATCGCCGCCGGTGTCGGCTCGCCGGCTCCAGCGTGCGTCATTCGTCGTGCCTGCGAGCGACGACGCAAAGTGCACGGATACGACGGGAATCCGGGAGGGAAGTGGCGTGCGCTTGGCTGAGGCAGCGCGCTTCTTTTCCTTGTATGATCTGTCCGCGGCCTCCAAGATCACACCGGCTGGCCATCTCGGAGGCGAGAAAGAGAGGGAGAGAAGTTAGGCTTATTGTCTGGCCTAGCTCATTGTACTTTTCCGCCAAGGTGGGGTGGCCTTCAACCACGACTACCTGCCACAACCTGAGCCCCTTCCACCAGATATAGCTGGTTTTGAGGGTCTCTCGTCACCAGCATAGGCTCACGTCGGTATCCCACTTCTTCCTCTGCACCCGTTCCTCTCATTTCATGTTCAAGTTGACTATACGGTGGCAAGGAACTCTGAAACGGCAAAACTCGGAGAAAAAAAAAGAGATAAAGGAACAAGTCCTAAGTTTGGTAATGTACCGTCAAAGCACACTGCATTACTGAGGGCATATCTACGCTCGTAACATCCACCTACATGCACGCTGCTTCTTCAGGTCCCTATATAGGTCAAAAATAAAAAAAGAAAGATCTAATGCCACATAACTTCCGCGTGATGGTGGCGACTAATAATGGCATTATTAAATCACAAAAATGAAAATATATAGGCATTGGCACATGCGAAAACGCAAATAAATACGCACGTGTATTATTCACAAACTCTATGACTGACCGAAAAATGATGCATACGCGTGCATGGATGTTCAGGGAAAATGAAACTAGTTCTAATTGCTGTCCGTGCCAGGGATTGATGGGCAACGCTGTAGCCCCGCCGCGGTGGTCTAGTGGCTAAGGTACTCAGCTGCTGACCCGCCTGTCGCGGAATCGAATCCCGGCTGCGGCGGCTGCATTTCCGATGAAGGCGGAAATGCTGCAGGCCCGCGTGCTCAGATTTGGGTGCGTGTTAAAGAACCCCAGGTGGTTGAAATTTCCGGAGCTCTCCACTACGGCGTCTCTCATAATCATATGGTGGTTTTGGGACGTTAAACCCCACATATCAATCAATCAATTAGGTAATGCTGTACCAACAGTGTGTGAACCATGTCCATAACCCTTATAGTATGTAGGCCTGTACATACACAGCATAAACCGGGTTAAAACGGCGTTTTGGCGAATGCCGTATTTTACAATAAAACACTCTATATGAAGTTGCTCTGCTAACGGGCACAGCTATTTGATGACATACTTTATGTCATTTTACCGAATGGAAAACATCCACAATTTTCTTTTCTTCTTGATCCGGATATCGTTCTCAAAGCAAGGTTTTATTAAAGCAGAAAGTGCATACGCTGCCCACGTAAGCAAGTTGCATAACACTGCTGTGTTTACTTTTACTGCAACGCCACCTAAGGATCAGTGGTTGAGGCACACTATTAATACTAACGCAATTGGACAGTCGTTATTTTGTTATTGTTGCGTTAAAATGAAAGGCGTCAAAAAGCAAGTTTCTTTTTTTGAACTCAGCTATATGTGAGTGCCTCCTTCAGAGCAAGATACCAATTCAACATCCCATCTGTTCTGAACAGTTGATATCACGCTACAACGGTCGAATGAAGCTCACAGTTGTTCGCCATAATTCACTTTCGCTTATATAGTTTACCAATTCTGATATTTCGTTTGTTAACTTCCGAACACATGATGTAAAGTATCAATAAGGTTTTCAAGCTAGAAACGGATTAATTACTATCCAAATGAACGGACACTGTATCTTTCGTAGTTAGTATTCATTTCTTTATCAGCAGATTACCCCGTATGGGTCGGTAGCTCTATAATAATCACTACATAACGGGTACTCGGCACATTTGCGTATCGGCACTCACAGAACCTATAGTTTCGGTTTCTAACATTACATGAACAAACAACTTCTCAGCTTTCAAATCGGTATGTATTTAATATATGAACGATTCCATCCCAGTGCATTTGCACCCGACTATGCAGCTTCCTTTCGCTGATGAAAATATTGGTCCATATTAACAACATATTAGTGATATCAAAACACAAATGACTACTCAAACAAGCAAACATCACCCTATAACTACGACGCCAACCAGGAACTCGCGCGCGCCCGCGCGGTAGCAAAAGGACACACTTCGCCTTTTGCAACGTCCGCTCGAAATCGAGGCTAAGCCTGCCTGTCTTCCTGACGCCTACAAACAAAAATAAAGTAATGCTGCGAAGAAGGCGATATTTTTTAAGCAGAGCGGTATACCAGAGAGAGAGAGAGAGAGAAGGACAGGAGACGAGTCACCATCGGCACTTTCCCTTATTGAGGTCACATACACACACGGACGCGCTTAAAGCCGCAAACGAAGAGTCGCGCGGCCACTTGCTCGGCTTCTGCAGACTCCAATATATATAAAACCGATCGGGCGGCGAAAGCCAGTTTTTTTCTCTTCTTATCGTTTGTCTCACGCGCGCCGCGGCACGGCGAGAATCGACGAGCTTTCGCTTCTTCCTCCTTTTCTTCTCTGTGTGGAACATCTCTCCGTTGTTATACCACCCCCGTATTTTTTTCTTTTATTTTTTCAGTTTCTTTCGTGAGCCTCCCACAACCTGTAGTGGAACGCAGCGCGGGTCGCTCCAGTTTTGGTGTTTACCGTTCGAAGTGGGCGCCGCTATCCAGCAACCACTACCACCACGCACTTCCTCAACCGGGCGACGCGAAGCCGGGGAGCACGGCGCACAAATGGGCGCCGATATCGCGTCGTTCGTTTGGGAAGTTCGAACGTGCGCGGGCGTTGCGACGCGCTTTCTCGCGCCACGACGCGCCGCGCTCACGAAGACGTGCTCCGTCACGCCGTGGTCCCGTTTAGTCGATACCCCCCCCCTCCCCCAGTCCACGCACGTACGTGCACAACCAAGCAACAGTGGCGTAGAGAGGGAGAGCGGGGTGGCGGGTGGGGGGGGGGGAGGTCGGCGGGTTAATAAAAAGACAGGCCCGAAAAGAAACAGAGTTGAGAAAGAGCATCATCAGTTATCGCATTGGGGACGCCCCGCGACGGAGATCTTTGCCGCGTTCACCTTCGAACGCTTATCCCTCGTATTTATTTTACTTGCGAGTGCCATGGAAGGCGCCCCCCCTCCTCCTTCTCCTCCTCCTCCTCCCTTTTTTCTACCCCACCTTTTGGATTGCGGAGTCTGCCTTCATGCTGGAATCTTGGTCGCACGCAGGCGCTATTTCATTGCGTCCAGAAGAGAAAGTGATCACCCTCGCTTCTTCATTCTCGAAACCCAACGCGAAACCGCGCTCTAAACAAGCCAGGCAGCCAAGAAAACGGGCAACTCCGTGCACAGGTACATAAATACGGAACGTGCCACGGATCCCGTCGTCGTTTATCAGTGTAGTCGCGCGGCACCCCCCTTTTTCCTGTCGGCCATGCTGCTAGATGCTGCTCTCAACGACGAAAACTTTCCTTCGTGTTTTTGTTTGCATCAGTGGCACAGTGTTTACCTCATGTCCCGACAACAAGCCGCTTGTTTACTCGCACGAGGCGCACGCTCTGAATTCGGAATCGGTCAGTGTTTTGCTCACGTTAGGCGAGACTCTACGAGGGTTTTCGAGTCCTTGTTGGAGAGCCTTCAGGGCATGCCAACTGCGAGTGATTCAAGATATTCTGGAGCCAGCCACTGAGTTCTCTCGTAGGCCCATTGCATCCGTGATGTACTCGCTAGCTCACTCACTCACTCACTCACTCACTCACTCACTCACTCAAGGAGACAGATAGATATCTTTCATGAAAGCTTGTCCGTCATCCGTCGTCAGCCTGATTACGCCCACTGCGGGGCAAAAGCCTGTCTCATGTTTCGCCAATGAACCCTGTCAGTGCTTTCTGCAGAGATGTGATCCCACCAAACGCCTTAATCTTATCTGCCCACCCAACCAACTGCTGTTACGCTTTTTGACCAGTGGTTGACTCACCTTCACGGAACAAATCTTGCCCATGTTATTCCCTCGTGATTTCTACTAGGATGTAGGATCGTTTCCCGAGCAATGGTTTTCCCTTCTTGTCGCTCACGGTTACAACCCTGAGTCACAATTATCACAGCCCGAATAACGTGTTAACCCTCGCACACTCCTCTCCAGCACCACTCTCCTCTTCCATAATAGAATTAATATCGGGGTTTTAAGCCCTAAAACTACTATACGATTACTAGAAACGACAGAGTGAAGGGCTCCGGAAATTTCAACCGTCTGGTGTTCCTTAACAGGCACTGAGAAACCGCAATACATGGGCCTCCATCGTTTAGCCTCCTTCGAAATGCAGCCACCGTGCCCGGGATCGAAGCCGCGACTTTTGAGTCAGCAGCCGTGCACCACCGTTGCGGACTCCCTCTTCCACCACCGCCACCCCCCCCCCCCCCCTACCCAGCCGTATAGCACACTCTACGGAAACTCGCAAACTGGCTATTGAAACAGTGTCAGCCTTTCCCCTCCATCATCCGTACTTCGCGCATACACACAAACACTCACGCACACCATTTATACAGCACTCCGTGCCACGACGTACCCAGCAGTCTCCTTTTCACTTGCTATGCATGACGCGCGCCGCCGGGGGTCCGTCTCTCCTCTCTCCAGTTCATCGAACGACGCATAATATGCGGGTCAGGAAACATGATAGCGGCAACGAGGAAGAGGAGGTACCGAGCCAGTGCAAGATCAAGGTCCCCGCAATCACCACTCAGAATATAGCAGGCAGGCCCACCTCGTTCTTCTTCTTCTTCCTTAGCAGTCTGCCTCAGCGCCAACTCGTGCGCGCGCGAGCGCGTGCAATTAAGATCGTATCGATGAGGTAACACCGGGAACCGGCGCGTTTCCCCAAAGCGAACGGCATTTCCATACACAACGCGACGTGCCCCGAAGCCCGAATCCGAAACGCACTCTGAAAGTGAAAGTACACCGCCGGTGGCGAAACAACACGCGCGCATTCATAGATTCGACGAAGCACGATCTTCCACATGCTCCGAACGCACTCATCGCTTATTTCTTTCAAGTTAAAGAATACATATTTCTTGTTTTGTTTATCTCTGATGCGAGTAAGAGCATTTGCGTTTATAAACAAACATTTAACCTCGTAAACAAACCGCGCACGTGCATTGCTTGTCCCGCGGCATTCGGCCTCTTATCGTCCCCTGGCTGCGGTCGTTTGAATAAGGATGAATACTAAGAAGGGGAAAGAGCTGGGCAACCCCGATGCCAGCGAGATTTCTGGGCAATTTCTCTTGCATTCCGCGCGCGCGCTGTCGTCGATACGTCCTGCATTTCGCACGCGTCCGGCGTTTTTTACCCTCCTGATATGGAAACTCAAGTCGCAATGCCAAAAGTTCAATGTCTTCGTTTTGAAAGCAAGCAGCCACGTTCGTTATGGGACGCACAGCGGAGCGTTATGTAACAGTTATGAGGAGAGAGACCGGATAGATATGCAGGTCACTCGAACCGTACACATTTACGCAGTTCCGCCACTAAACATGCAAAATAAAAGCCATACAAGTACTACTTTTGTAGCCGTATGTTAACAGAATTGCGCTGTCATACTTCCGGAGCCGGAATAACAAAAGTCAACCTTACGCGTATCTGGGCTAGTACGTTGCCAGTGCAACAAATTCATGACCATACCAGCGCAAGAGACATAGACGTACGAAGCCAGGTAGAAATGCGCTGTGGTGCTACGTGAGCCGCATCGTCTATCACTCAGTGTTAGTATCTTTAAGCTCTCCCATAGTAGAGTACCAGGTGCTCTAAATCGTTAACCATTGTTTCTAAACTCACGGTAACGCCCTCGGGATAGTAGAGTACCCTGTACTGTAAATCGTTACCCACTTTTTCTAACTCCTGTTTCACGGGACGGCTTTACGCTGTCCTATAGAAGAGTACGTAGTACTCTACATCATAGAGAAATGAAGAAAGGTGAAGAGTGGACACTCCCGTAGACCCCAGCGGCCCAATCGACCCTAGCACACCTGGTGGTTGGTGAGAGCAAGTGGCGTGCGCTTCCTGTTTCGGTTTCACTGGCGCAAATTTTGAATATTTATTTTTATTTTTTTATTTTTATTTCGATTAGGTTATAATGAAGAGAGATGCAGGTAGTGATAATTCACTACGATTTTATTCATCGCACTTGTTCTTGTTCTTTTGTTCACTTGTTGATCACTTGTTCTTTTGGAACAAGTGAACAATGTATATATCAGTCAAAGAGACAGAGTATCCGCAATGTTTTATTCAAAGGCAAGGTAGAGTCTGAGAATATAAAAAGCACAACATGACAAAGGTAGACAACAAATGCATCTCGCCTTACAAATAAATTGTAACAAATATTGTAACAAATACAGAGAGAACACAGACAACGCACACATCGCTAGAGTTGGCAGAAGCCGAGAAGCTGGTGAAGTATGACACACCGGGCCCGTGGGTAAGTAAGGATCTATGGCAAAAACACAGCGCACAATGCTGAAGAAGAAGGAAGAAGTGACATATACACAGCAATGAAGTCGCGAATCACGCCTGGGGTTAACCGAAATAATGCATAGAAAAAGAGAGTGCACACAAACCACACGACACAATATAGCAGAAAGGCAAAGCTGCAGTGTGCTGGCTGTGCTTAAGAACAGCTAGCCCAAAATGAAAAAAAAGCAGAGACTTGATGCCTGCTTGTCCTCAGAAAGGTAGGGCTTTGCAGCTTGCTCCCTACGTGAAAGACAAACTTTATGCTACAACACTGGCAGGTCTAGTGGCTCTTCTTATCATCAAAAACTTAAGATCCCAAGTGATTTACGTCTGGGTGTTGTTGTGACGCTTGCGAGCTAAAATAGATTGTAGTCATCACTTATCCAGAATTGTGGACCTTAATTGGTGTTACGAGAGCGGTATTACAGGGCTAATAAATAGCAGAAGGAAACCACTTTGGCTCATTATTTTTCACAAAGGCTCTACATCGTACGTTATCACTCACAAGCTATATAAAAATAAAATGGCAGCGTCCGCAGCCCCATCAAACACTACAAGTTTGGGTATTCTTTTGAAAATTTTGATGGGCGAGATGAGGAGGTTGATGAGAAGCTAAAATACAAAAAGCGTGATAACGTGAACTGTGCCCACTTCATACTGTGTTCCTTACCCGCTCGAAGACATTTCAACAAGCGGTTTTGTTATCGATATATTACTTGAGCTGGAGAGATAAAGCATACACAATGACCAAGCGACCCACAGTAAAGTGTACAGTTCGCCCGCATTTGCTACAAAAATACAGACAGGATACCCAACATTCTTTTTGAGGTTATGCAAATCACTTCGAGCGAATACACAGTGTCCCTACTCTTCATAGCGGGTAACCAAAACAATGTATGCAACGAATGAGTGGTTAGTTTGGTGAGGCTGTCTCCGCAGTCTTTTGATAGTTTTCCGCTGTGCTGCTACTTTGGCTTGCAGATGTTTAATGGTTTGCTTGTACTTCATTGATGGAGACATTGTCGCTGGCACACAGGAACGCACTGCAATAAACAAAAAAATGGATGTAAAAGCGAAGAACAACTAATCCCATACGAGCACTTTCCTCGCTCTTTCAGACCCAAGGTGCACAACTTTCTGTGGTGCAAATTTTTCGATTCCACTACCTAAAAACAAACCATTCACAATGTTGACAATGCACAAAAAAATGAAAATCACTGAGAGCCCACCCTTACATTCTGTAAGTGCACACGTAGTGTCATTTTGAGGATAGTTTCCTCAGAATGTCCTAAACATAAAATAGCACATTAAAAACAGCTGCAATAAAAGCATAGTCACCATTTTCTCTAGGGCACTCAGACGTGGAGCTGTTGGCAAAGACATCTTCTGGAGGGTCTTGTGAAGCTTGTTCAGTGCCTCTGACAGTGCTGTCGGAACAACCTTGCGAGCGGCCTGCGGAAGTCTCAATATCAATCCACTCTGGTGTTGAAGTGAACATACAACTTACCGGTCACACAAGTTCCTTTTGTGACAGCTGAACGACTGGTTAAGGTTTTCTCCGGCAAGACGAAGTCAGCAGAAATTCTTTCACCAGATACAAGGGAGCTGCCACCTGCAGAGGTTTGGTCAACAGTCAATTTGGGTAAAAAAAAGAAATCGCGACACTGAACGCACCCTGTTCATCGGGGCACCTCAATGTGTGGGAGCCGCTTTTTGAAGCCTCTACCGCAGGTCATGAAGAAATGAAATTACGACAATGTGTCAGTAAGAGGCTTAAAATAACACAAACTGTAGCTTATCCGCACCTTGCAGTGCAGCTTCTGCAGTCATGTCACAGTCACTATTTGAAGCGACGCTCAGAAAATCTGCATATATGTGCAGTTGGTACAAGTTACAAAGCTTGTAGCATGGGGAAACTTAAACAACTCTTTCAAACGCAAAAATTGGTAGAACGTGGAAGAAAAGAGAAGGCACCAACTAGGAAACAAGTAATTTGTGATTTTTGGAATTATCAACAGTGCCAGCTTTCACTGATGAAAGGTACAGAGGCGACGCGTGCTGCGTTACAGATGCTCGCGTCCGTGGCAGACGCAGCACGCGTCGCCTCGGCTTGACGCCGTGCCGCCTATGCTATACTGCATACGTTGCACAATGTTCCCGTCTAGCCGCCGCATAGAGCCGCAAACTTTCTTTTTAGCGAACCTCCCCGTCCTTACAAGCTACAGAAAGAGGTTACAACTGCGTGAATGAGACGCCACGTAAGAAACAAACTCGCACACACGAAGCGCAACGTGTGTGTGTGCATCTTTCTATGTTTGTTGCATAGTGTCTTATTCGCACAGGTGTAACCGTTTTCTGAAAAAAATGACCCAACAAGACCAACAACATGTCATTCAACAAGCTTCGCTTGAAAACGTGCCTCACCTGTTATCTCACGCACGAAAACGCCGACGCAGCCGACGTTGACGAAAGCGACGAAAGCTTCTCGCTGTCAGTCATGCATGGGCTTGTCGCTGGGTGGATGGTGTTTATGGCAGTACGGCTGAAGAAAAATAATCGCGTAAAGTGTGTTGAATAAATTGTTTTATGTATAAAGAACATACCTAGTTTGGGCGTATAATTATATTTTGTGAAAACGATTCTGTTGCACTGATTATAACTGTTTTTTTTGCACTTGCGCCCTCTGATGTTTGATGAGAGCACTAGTTGATTACGTAATCGTGACGCACTTCCTGAGGCCAGGTTTTGCGGAGTGTCCTCTCTTGTCTTCTTCTTTCTCTATGTCTACATCGTTACCCACTTTTTCTGAACATACAGTAATGCTTCCAAATTAGTCACAAGGACGGCTTTCAGCTCTCCCATAGTAGAGTACCGAGTACTCTGAATCGTTCACTTTTTCCAAACACACGTTCCACCTCATCAAATGTGAGGTTCATTGGACGACCCTTAGCCATCCCAATGTAGAGTACCTGATATTCTAAATCGTTACCCACTTTTTCCAAGGGTTGCGAACGCCTTGAGCTAAATTTTTACCCGCTTTTTTAAGGGCGAAGCTCCTTATAGCGGCACCTGTTCGTCCCTCGTAGCTGCTGTAATGTGTAACAAGTATAACATTTTGACCTCCAAGGTGGTGCCGGTGAGAGATTTCTTCTGTGCGTTGTTAAACAATAAAATATAGTGCTCAATGTACATGTCAATGGCTGCTAAGGGAGAATGAGAGACAAGAGCATTCGGATTTTAGTTAACGCGCACGCTGCGATCCCCATTAGCAGCCAATGGCATGTACATTGAGCACTATCTGACAAGAAAGGGTTGCTACGTTATACTCGCTGGGTGTAACCTCCTTAGTTTTAGAAAGGTTTAGCGAGCGTTGAGCTGTAGTGCCACGAATACAATGGACTAGATATATTATGAATGAACTAGACGTGGTTAAAGGTGGGAAGTAGATACGAAGCGCAAGCCGTAAGAAAGTAAAAGCCGAATTCTCCTGTCTCTCATTTGCCATTAGCAGCCATTGGCATGTACATTGAGCACTATCTGACAGGAAAAGGTTGCTACGTTATACTCGCTGGGCGTAACCTTCTTGGTTTTAGAAAGGTTCAGCGAGCGTTGGGCCGCAGTGCCATGAATACAGTGAACTAATATTTACCATGAAGTCGAGGTGGTTGAAGGTGGGAAGTAGACCCGAAGCGCAAGCCGTACGCAAGTGTGTGTGTGCCGTTTCTCGTTTAGTCATTGGAATGTCCGCTGGATGGCGGTACTTCTATATGGGGAATATATTATGAAAAGATGCGAGATGATGGAGCTTGGAGTGTTGAATAGATGGACGAACGGACACACAGATGCATGGATGAACGCATGAACGGACTCAGGGGCGGATGCATGGACGAACGCAGGGACGGACGCACGAACAGACGCACGTACGGACGGGTGGATGGACGCATGGATGGTCACACAGACGGACGCATGGACGGACGGAAGCAAGAACGAATAGGCGGACGAATGCTTCGCCCCACTCTCCATCCTTCACTCCGTGGATGTGCTGCCAATTTTTTTCTAAACACACAGTAATGCTTCCGGACAGACAGACACGGACAGACAGACACGGACACTTCGGAATTGATCAACCACACATGGCGTATATCTGGTCTCGTTCTTTTCTGCGAGTACATAGTGTACTCCATTAATTTTCTTTGTAAGTATTTTTTAATTGAACTAGAAAATAAACAAAGGCGTTTTTGTCACCGTTACTTGATGGCGACTACCCCTTTCCACTAGATTGTTTCAAGTAAAGGAAGAAAATAACATATATACATATATACAGCCTTACATAGGTGAGAGCAAACGTGTGGTCAGAACAAGGCCGTAGTCACCACGCTCACTTTCAACTATAGTCCACTCAGTCAAATCTTCGTTTCTTTGCGAAAGTGTTGCAGCACTTTCATTGCTTTGACATCTGTTTTAGATGGCCATGGGCCTAGTATTTCATTTAACGCAAATGGCCGCTCAGGATGTAACTTACGGAGTTCCTGTTCGAGTCGCCTTTGGTGTGTGTCGTGTTTCGGACAGCCGGGCAAGGGGTGATAGATGTCCTCGTCATCGTGGCCGCATGAAGATGCTGACTATGTCGAACGCTGAATACAAAGTATAGGAAGTGCTTTGTGTAAGTAGTTCTGAGTCTTAGGAGACGCATGAGTGTGTCGATACGCCTTGAGAGGTCACGGTATAATTGGCATTTAAGATTAGGATCAACAGCATATAGGATCAATTCCTTTGTTTTGCCTGTGAACCAGGTAGACAAGCATAATTCACGTTTCGTTGCTCTTAAAATTCTATGTACATCATATTGAGATAAAGGAACGAGGCACGTTTGCGTAGAATGATTAGCGGTTTTCGCTAACATATCTGCCATTTCATTTCCCTTGATTCCGCTGTGACTGGGAACCTACTGAAATGCCACTCGATGATTCGACTTCGTAGCTTCTGAAAGCTGTTTTAGTATAGCGTATACGCACATCAACGTGTCTTGAAGTAGCATTTTCTATACATGCGAGTAACGGCAGAGAGTCTGTAATTACCACCCATTTTCTTGGTGTCGTTGGGAGCTAAAGAGGACATCGGGGCGATCGGACGCGTCTGCACCGAGCTCCGGAGTTTTCCGATGTTTCAGTAGGAAGACGTGCCATAGCTCAAGATTTCTTGTACGAATGGTTTCTGCAAATCATACCGGTCCCGAGGATACAACTTTCCGACCGATATTGGTCACAATTTTCAAGTAAGCTTTTCATCTTTTCACGCCACGCCGGCAAGATCCGCCACTGGACGCCTAAGCCTAGCGACGCTACACCGGACGCCGCTGTCGCGGCCGCTGGGACACTAGCCGACATGGAAATCGAGGTCGACGGCGTCGAAATCTCTCTCGAAGAATGGTCAGACGATTCCTGGACACCACCTCAAGGTTTCCGAGCCCAGGCGAAACGTCACCAGGCACTTAAGCAACAAGCCCAAATGAACGACGCGCAAGTAAGCAAAGCCCCCAAAACTACACCAACCCCCCGGCCGCCGCCGGAACTGAAACGCCATCCCTTGCCAAGACTGCCGTCGCACACGTACCACATCGTGGGACGCCCCAAGACACCCATTGACCTCACGCGCACATCACCCGGAGACTTGCAGAGAGCACTGCTTAAAGCGGCATCTCTGTGTGACCTGGACCCAGCCAAGCGTGATCAACTACGCATACACCCAAGGAATAACACTTTCACCGTTAGTGTGGCAACCACCGACCGAGCAATCGCGTACCAACGCATCACATCAATCCTCCTCGGAGAAGACCGGCAGATTGAGCTACACATGTACGCCCCGCCACCAGACGACGCGATACGAGGCATTTCTTTCTACGCCCACACGTTCCCCACCGATGATGAGACGCTGAAGGACCTTCAAGACAGCAACCCTGACTACCAAATAGTAGGTGGCAGACGCATGGGAAAAACGAAGAATTTACTTATAACGCTGCTCGGGGACCACCTACCTAGATGGCTTCTACACCGTGGAGGTCTCATTCGAGTATACCCTTTCCATCCCAAAGTAGACGCATGCTTCAACTGCCGGAAGACCGGGCACCGCTCCGATGTGTGCCCTCAACCTAGGCGCCGACGCTGCCCGCGTTGCGGAGAAGACCACGAGCCACCGCCGCAAGGAACGCCACCAACATGCCAAGCACGCTGTATCGTCTGTCAAGGAGGACACATGACGAACAGCTCAAGATGCGAGTACCGCTTCGCCAAAAAGTCTGAACCACTTAACGCAGCACAAGCAGGAAAGACGCTACAAACCGAGTCACCAGCGACGCAGCAAACCTCAAATGACGATAGCCCGCCTGCCTTGGACGAGCGTAACTACCCCAGTTTCGGGACATCACAAACGCCGACGAAACGCGACAGCCGATCGAAGTCACGATCTCGCCAGGGTCAAGCAGCCTCCCACTCTAGGTCCAAATCAAGAACCCGATCATCAAGTCGCATCCCACATGCTGATATATCCAAAGCACCACCAAGCAACCCTAGTGTGGCATGGGCGCAAAGCGCAGCGTCTCCGCTGCCATCATCTCCCCCGCAGCCATCGAAATCGTGCGCCTCAACGCATGACCCGCTCGTCAAGGAACTTACGCAAACAATCAATGCGTTAAAATCCCAAATGGCGACGCAACAAGCTCAGATCGAAGTGCTCCTTGCGCAGAACCGCTCCCTAGAAAGTAAACTGGCAAAGGCCAGCCAGTCCGTGCATAATTCAACTCAACAGCCCCAACCAGCCGCAGCAGCCAAACGCAAAGCAACGACTTCCACGGAAACGCTGCAATCCGAAGAGGACATGACGGCGCGAATTATTGAAATGGTCAACGCATCCGTTGCTGAAGCCCTCCGCACGACAGTCCAAACCACGGTCGTCAACGCCGTTCGTGCCGCCGTAACAGAAGCCTTCGCAACCGTAGACTCACGCCTAACGAACATAGAGACACGGTTCTCAAACATGGAAGCCACCGTAAACAACACCGTTGCCGGATTAGAAGCACTCAGAACTGCCACAGACACCAGTTTTGCAGTAATCAAACAAAGCATGGCCAGAGCACCAGCTATCACACGCAACCGAGTGACCTCTCACTCTTCCACCCAGCACAGCGAACCCACGACGGCCTCAAGTAATGCTCCAGCTGATGCATCATGGCCAGCACCCACTTGACTATATGGCAGTGGAACTGCAGGGGCTTTCGTAAAAAGAAAGCCCACCTGCAGCTACTCGTACAAGAAACACAACTGCCCAATTGCCAAACGCCTCCAGACGTCATCGCACTACAAGAAACAATGGCTTCTGTCTCACTCCCTGGTTACATCGCTTTCCAACAATTCACCGACTCGCACAACCAAGAAGCCCCAAGTACAGGCACGCTCGTCCACAAGAGCCTCACGGCGAAACAACACGACTTAGAATTCTCGGACATTCCACACACGGTCGTTGAAATTCTTCCGCGAAAACGCTCGCACCAATCAGTCTTCATCCTCAACGTATATTGCGCACCCCGGGCACGCGCCGACGACTTCAACCTGCTCTTCCAGAAAACCACATCGCTTTCTCGAGGCGCACAACTGCTTATACTGGGCGATTTCAACGCCAGGCACCCTGACTGGGGCTACCTGCAGGCGAACAAACGAGGCAAGAAGCTATGGCAACTCGGTCAGGACCTCCGGCTCACTCTACTAAATGACCTGCAGCAGTCACCAACCCGCATAGGAAACAGCGTGTGTAGGGACACGTCACCCGATCTCACATACTGCAAGAATATTGCGCAGGCCAGATGGGAGAACACCTGTCAACTCGCTGGTAGTGACCACTACATCATTGCCATCCAGGTACAGACGTCCGCTGGCAAGAGAGTACACAAAGCCCTCGCTCATATCACGGAGTGGCCAAAATTTAGAGACGTCCGTGAAAGTGAAGCCCCAGAACGCATAACAAACCTCAAGGAATGGACAGCCTCCCTAAACGACCACGTGCGACGCACAACGCGCGAAAGTAAAGCAGCAGAGGAAACGCCTGCCACAGACTCTCGTCTTCTCCACATGTGGGACGCACACGCAAGCCTGCTGCGCAGATGGCAGAAGCAGCGCTACAATAAGAAATTGCGTCGCCGCATACAGGCCCTCTCTGAAGAAATTGAGCGACACAGTACCTACCTCGCCCGCCAACAATGGGGCCAGCTGTGCAGCGGACTCAACGGACAGCTAGGCAACAAGAAGACGTGGCACCTGTTACGCCACTTACTGGATCCCGACGACTCGAAAACAGCCGCACGGCACAGACTTAAGCGACTTGTCCACCAACACCCCGGATCAGACGAAGATCTACTAATTGAACTGGCGGACAAATACATCAACCAAGCCCATCAACCAGCGACACCGCTACCACCCTATGAAGGTAAACCAAATCCAACTCTTGATGCCGACATCACAGAAGCCGAAGTGTATGCAGCCATTCTAAAGCTTCGCACAACTTCGGCACCAGGTCCAGACGGCGTCTCGAACAAAACAATCCGCAACCTAGACGCAAGGTCAGTAACTGCCCTTACTGAATATTTCAATGACTGCTGGCATGCCGGAAATATACCAGAAGAATGGAAGCACGCGAAAATAGTGTTTATACCAAAGCCCGGAAAAAAGGCAGACTTATCAAATCTTCGCCCCATCTCGTTAACTTCATGCCTTGGCAAACTATTTGAGCACGTGGTCTTGGCTCGGCTAGAAACACTTGCAGAAGAGCAAGACCTTTTCCCTCCAACCATGCTCGGTTTTCGCGCCCACTTATCTACTCAAGACGCCCTCGTACAAATCTACCACGATTTGTTGAAAGACCCCGTACGTGCGGGCACGCGAGCAATGCTAGGCATAGACCTACGCAAGGCGTTCGATAACGTGACACATGAAGCGATAGCCCAGCACTTGGCTTCAACAAACCCTGGGGAACGTATTTACAACTACGTGTGCTCTTTCCTACAAGGCCGTACTGTGGAACTTTCCTTGATTGACAGCAACGCCACGAAGAGACTTGCCCTATCCAACAAAGGCACGCCACAGGGAGCTGTTCTTTCACCTTTCCTCTTCAACCTTGTAATGAGCCAACTCCCACAGTTACTAGACTGCATACCCAATATCCGACACACCCTATACGCGGACGACGTGACGGTATGGACCACTACTGGCTCCGACGGACAGATCGAGGAGGCACTGCAACGTGCCGTGGACACAGTGGCCGGATACGTCGCGTGTGCAGGTCTCGAATGCTCAGTGGAGAAATCTGAACTCCTCCTTCTTCGTCCTCCTGACTACCGTAAGGTTAAACACCCGCCACTACCAACCATCACTCTCAGAATGGCCGGATCCGAAATACCGATAGTGCAGCACATGCGGGTACTCGGCCTTTACGTACAAGCCGGCAGGGGCAATACCGTCGCACTAGAGAGGCTTGCGGTCACCGTCACTCAGACTGCCCGTCTGTTAGGAAGAATCTCTGCGCGGAAACACGGCATGAAAGAAAAGGAACTTCTCCAGCTGTTAAACGCCTTCGTAACCACAAGAATAACTTATGCCTTACCGTACCTACGACTCCTCCAGGCTGAAAAAGAAAAAGTAGACAGACTTATTCGCACAGTCCACAAGATCGCTTTGGGCCTCTCCCGCACCACATCGACCATGCACCTCCTCAGCCTTGGAATTCACAATACAATAGATGAACTCATCGAGGCTCACCGAACTGCACAAATTGAACGATTGCGTGGTAGTAAAACCGGAAGATGGATACTTCAACGTATCGGAATTCCCTCGTCACCAAGCGGACAAGACTTGATCTCGCTACCGCCTCTCCTCAGACAGCGCTTCATTGTGCAGCCGTTGCCGAAAAACATGCTGGCCGGCATTCATGACGGTAGACGATCAGCCCGCGCCAGAAACCTTCACAATACCTATGGTACGAACACAAAAGTGGCTCACGTCGACGCGGCAAGCTACCCAACCCCCAAACAAGCCTTTGCAATCAACGTCTCGTCGAAACGTACCCCAGTCGATATAGAGCCTACCACGAGGTGCGCCGGCTCCATACGCACACAAGACCCAACCGAGGCCGAAGAAGCTGCCATAGCACTCGCCGCAATGGCCGGTTTTGAAACAATTATCAGTGACTCCAAATCTGCTATCATCCGATTTGCCCGGGGCACTGTTTCCCCAACCACGGCGCGCATCCTCCGTCCTCTGCCCCGAGCGGCACGCAACGCCTCAGGCGACACTACTGCCAGCAGCAACCGACGATGACGATCCTCGTTTAATCCAACTCATCTGGGTCCCAGCGCACGCAGGAAACCCGGGTAACGAAGCCGCCCACAGACAAGCTCGAGGACTCGTATGCCGAGCGGTGGGCCAGACTTCGGACCACGATATCGAAGCAACTGAAGCACTCATCACCTTTCACGACATCACACAGTACTACAAGCTATCAAGGCAAACCAGACCACCCCCGCACCCGGAACTAAACAAAGCTCAACAAATCACTTGGCGGCGGCTTCAAACGAACTCATTCCCTTCCCCGTACATATACAGGCACATATACCCTGCCTTATTCACATCTACGTGCACCCTTTGCAAGACCCAGACCGCAACCTTGGATCACATCATCTGGGGATGCAGCACGGACCCTCCCCCACCAAACCTCCTAGGACAGTCACCTTCAAGTGAGGCCTGGGAGAGAATCCTCACGACCACAAGCCTGGACACCCAGCTCCGGGCCATCAAACGCGCTGACGAGGTGGCGACCAGGCATGGCCTGACAGCCCTCGCCACTTAGGAAACCGTCAGCTGCCTTAATAAAGTTGTTTACTACTACTACTCTTGGTGTCGTTGACAGTTTAATAAAGCTTATGGCTAGCAAAATCGCTACGAGCTCCGACGTTGTTAAAGAGGAGAGGTGGCCCAACCTAGATGCATATTCTTCGCGCAATTATAGAATTATAAATGCTTATGTCGCTGTCTCTTTGGTGACGGAGCCGTCAGTGTACACGTGAGTGTAGCTTTGGTACCTGTCAAACAGATGATGCGATGCCAACTGATGTGCGGCAACGATTGGCACTTCATGTTTGCTGCGAAGTACTTCTATTGACGTTGCAATAGTTGGTCGCTCAAGCAGCCATGGCGGGTAGTTTTGGCCCAGTGGTCAATGTGTCGACACAGGAAGCGGGAAATGTACTGTTTGTGCACATGGTGTATTTTCGCTCCGACACGGTTCACGATGTGTGGTATGAGCGGATGTGAAGGGTGTTGCGTGACTAGACGAAAGTGGTGCCGACAGGTCTCAAGATTTCTAATTACTATAAAGTTGGGTTCTCTTGCCTCTGCCAGTGTCAGAGAATTTGATGTTGTCCGTGAAACCCCTAGATATATGCGTAGGCTTCGTTCTTGTAACAGCCAAAGTCGGTGTAGGGATGTCTGAGAGATTTTCTCGAAAACTGGCGTGGAGTAGACAATTTTTTGTCGGATTAGTGCACAATGGACGTGGAGTACGCTGATGTACCACCCCATTTTGTTCCCGCTATGCGACGTAGAACATTTATGGTGCAGTTCACTTGATTTTCTAGATCAGTAATACGGTGAGTCCATCTGAGTTGGCTGTCTAATGTAACACAACGTAAGCGATGCTTTCGTGCAGTTTAAATTCTCTGGCCATCCACAAAAAGTTTCAAGTTTTTCACTGTCTTTCTCGTGAACGGCAGAACTATCGATTTGGCATAGTCTCGCGGCGAGAAGTTCTTGGTATTTATTCAGTGTTTATTTACTGGTAATATTCAGTATTTATTTATTTATTTATTTATTTATTTACTTGATCAAAGCAATCTAGTTTAAAGGAACGGGTGAGATTTGTGCCAGCGCATCATAACGTCATTAATAATGTCACTCACTCACTCCATCGCCCTCATGCTCGAGCTATGGCAATGGCACACTACATTCGCATGATCAGGTACTTGAAGCCTGTCGCCTCTGCAGCAACGTAACACGTTTTTAGGTTCCAACGGAGAAATAGAGTCATTTATTCGATTCGTTTCCCTTGCTCATGACGGTGTAAGAGTGGCTATGGTGCTCCACTGCTCACCTAAATGTCACCGGTTCGCTCCAGGATCGCATTTCGAGGGAGGCGAAGTGTTTCTGAGGCCCGTTTACTGCGTGATGCCACTGCACGTTCAAGAACTCCAAATGGTAAAATTTCCGGGGCTCTGCACTACGGCGTCCATCGTAATCGTATCATGATTTAGGAGCGTAAAACCCCAGATGTTTGATTGTTATTATTATTATTATTATTATTATTATTATTATTATTATTATTATTATTATTATTATTATTATTATTATTATTATTATTATTATTATTATTATTGCTGCTCATGACCACGAGCGTGTATTAAAAAGCCACGTTCGCCGGTTCTCTCTTATGCACAGCCTCGGACCATAAGGAACTTCTTGCTCCAAGAAACTCGGTCCAGACTCTAGACGAGGGCAGCGTATATGCGGGAAGACAAAAAAAAACAAAACAAAAACAAAGTGTGGGCGTACTAAAACAAAAGCGGGCCTCGTCATTGGCGTATTTTTTTTCCCAATCACGTTTCATCGGCTGTGGCACCCTTTTTTTGTTGCTCTTTATCCGTTCGCAATCGCTTCCTCTCGGCGCTCCTCTCCTTCCCGCGCTTTGTAGCCGGCTGGCTGGGTGCCCGTTGTCGGCTGGTGTCGACGACGGGCCATGCATATTAATGCATCGGCAAACAGGTGAGCGGAAGAGGCGAAGGGCGGAACACACTCCGATTCCCCGAAAACAGGCGGCGGGTGTAGGCGACGAACACGACATCGATGCAATCGGCCGCCGACGTCGCCCGCTCCCAACTGTTGCGGAAGAGAAGAAATAAAAGCAACGTGTAAAAAAGAGAGAGAGAGAGAAAGATGAGGCGCGCCCCTAAAGCTGCAGGGACAAACAAACAACAGGAAAGCGTGTACGTAAAAATATATATAATAATACGCAGATGCTTTGAGATAGGCGAGTGCAAGAACAGGTTGAATAATAATAATAATAAACAAAAACAAAACGCCAAACAAATATATGCCCTTTTTGCTTTTGGGACGATATAAGCCCAGATGAACGTCCCAGAATAAGCGAAGTCCAACTATATACGCAGTGGCATGGGCAATGCATGACGGAGTTCTATATAAATCGACACGGTCCTTTCTGAAACAGCATAAGATGACTTCAAGTCAAAAGGCACCTTCTTCTCCTTTTCCTTCACAGTAGATGCATTGTGCCTCATCTGCATGATTCTGAAAGCTTTCAGTGCCTAGCGGGGTTTCCGTGCAGCCTTTCCGCACACTATTTCTCCCTTCTGTATGCATGTTCTTAGAGTTACCCCAGCTTAACAAGACCATATTCTCACCTTCGGGTACCTTACCATCGTCGTTCATCACTCTTTCACTCCTCTGTCACCATTTCTTAGTGTAGAATATACAATAGCTGGCCAGTGCAAACTGCAGCTCAGGCCGACCTCTCTGCAATTCTGTCAATAGACTCTCTTTCTCGTTCTACACTGCCTCCGCGATTGGCACACCTTTCACAAGGTGACTATATCACTTGAATACATCATCTTTTGACGTCACAAAGTCACAAATGTTGTATATCTGTGACTTCGTCATACCGTGATCACTTATTGATGATTACTTGCATCAGTCGACGCGGAACGCTGGCGCCGCACATGGTCACTTTTATTTATTTATTTATTTATTTATTTATTTATTTATTTACAAATGCTGCCAATCTCTTATAAGATTAAGACATGGAAAGAGAGATACAATAACAAGAACAATAAAAAATGAAATCCATCACAATCGTCCACAAAGTAACATGAAGTGACAGCTCCAACAGCAACACATAGAAACAGCAACAGATCACATAAGCTTACACATCAATGCCAAATAAATACAAAAATGCAAATATAAAATAAATACAGGTTGTACATCTGCGAGGCATCTAGAGCTTACGCCTTTGTAACTGTTCATATTTTGCTTTCCAAAGCTACGATATATTTATGAGAAATGTCCTATTGGAGGGCATAGGAAACCTGGGGTTTGACCAGATGGGGTTCTTCAACGTGCGCCTGAGTCCAAGCCTATATTCGTGGGCGTCTAGCATTTCGCCTTCATAGAAATGTGACCGCCCCGGCCGGGATTTGATCCCGCGGCTTGCGGGTCAGTGGTCGACCACCCACTATATAGACTACTTCGGCGAATGGCACGATGGAGTTACGATGTGCCAAACCTCTGAAAATATCATTGATTGCATCCCAGTAAAGTACTCACACATTACAATATAACTGCAGACACAAAGCATGAGACAAACATTTTTCGCGAATTCTAAAAGAAACAATTGGATAGGACAAAAACAGCAAGGCCTGAACGTTCACCTAAACAAAGATTTATGTTGATTCGATATTTTCAAAGTAATCTGCGCAATTTGCAGATAGAATAAAGACAAAATAAATTTTTATGGTACCGTTAAATTACATTTTTAATATTGAAAAATCGCCCCTCTTACACCCCCGCCGTGGTGGTCTAGTGGCTAAGGCACTCGGCTACTGACCCGCAGGTCGCGGGTTCGAATCCCGGCTGCGGCGGCTGCATTTCCGATGGAGGCGGAAATGTTGTAGGCCCGTGTACTCAGATTTGGGTGCACGTTAAAGAACCCCAGGTGGTCGAGATTTCCGGAGCCCTCCACTACGGCGTCTCTCATAATCAAATGGTGGTTTTGGGACGTTAAACTACACAAATCAATCAAATCAGCCCCTCTTACTACCCGGAAAAAAAAAAGCTCAGTGAGCGAGAATTCACGCAAGAAAAAAGTGCAGGTGGCGCTACACATCATCGAGTTTCCCCCGCCAAATAACGTGACGTCTTGGATATTTGGCGGCAACTTCTCATGTCTACATGCATGCTTTTTGATAAGCAAATGAATCGCATTGCCCTTTGTGGATGTCGTAGACGTATCGCATTTCACAAAATTTTGTTGAATCTATATAGCAAAAATAGAGAAAAAAAAATTAAACCTCTCAGAGACCCGAGACGTCACGCTGACTTTAATGTAAAAAAAAATCCACCCTTATTCTTGCTTTCATCTGTTAGTAAACCTACTGTCGTGAAATGAACGACAATATAGTGTCCAAAGAATAATTTATCCTTTTAAACCAAGTTGTTTCCCTTTAGTGTATCGCAAAGCACGGCGTTAATAGCCTCAGATATGGCGGGGCTTCGCACTGCTGAACACGAAATGGCTTTATTCATTACCGTCCTCATAGACCGCATGTCAAGAATGTTCACGTAGCATGGTCGTCCTTGCAGGCTAAGTTCACTCAGTTAAAACAGCAGAGACTGAATCCCGGCATGTTAACTAGTCTAGAATGCAATTGAACCTGCTCCGCTTCACCGACACCGAAAAAACAGCGAAGCCATTGGCGTTCCCTTCGTTAGGCTTACGCATTGCTATGTTTTGCAAGCCTTTCGAGTATGTCGTATCACAACGATTTATTAAACAGTATTTCTTAAGCTTTGAAATGGCAGTATAGCTACCTCCTTTTAGAACCACAAAGTATCACGTGACAGTGATCTGACTATGGTAAACAGCATGCCATTTGTCGAGCTGACCAGTCGTTTTGCTCATCATTTACTGGAAGTTGTGTGTAGTTGGATTCACCCAGTTTCTGTGGCCCATTCATGCTTATGATGACGATAGTTTTCTGATGACGATAGTTCATGACGATAATAGTATACAGCATGGCTCTGTGTGCGCTGTACGCTATCATGAGCCTTCACCAACTAGCCCGTGGCCAAAAACCTTGTTATATTTCTGGTGGGCCACGCAGACTTCTGTGCCACATAACAACTTGTTGGGCTAACCTTTGCTTTCAATTTTAGTGGACCAGCGGTGATATTTACCCAATGTCTGTGGCGTTTACCCTCTTATGACGCCCGCAAGCCTTACCGTGGATACTGGACATGAAAGGCTCGCCCAAGAGCAGGCTCGTTGTTAAAACTAGTTTGTTACACTACGCTGGCAAAAGAGATGGGAAAGCTCCAAAATAGATATAAAGAGAAAGGTAGGCAACAAGAGAAAGCGGGGAAGCACACACACACACACACACACACACACACACACACACACACACACGCACACTTAGCTAAAGCACACGGTATATTACGTCTACTCAATTTAACTTCATGTTATTCATTAGCGACGCCTCCTATTCATGAGTATGCGGTGACTTAAACAAGCAAAGCAGTCATTTCAATAAGTTCATTTTTAGAACTTATTCGTACATTATATGACAGCGTGCACAGCATCAGTCTTTACTCCTATCGATGAACACAATATAGTGTACGCGCATCTAGTGACCCGGGTCTCATCGCTGATGACAGAGAACACGAAAACAACTGTGTCACATTTGAACATTTTTTTATATAACCGGGGATGGATTGATTGATTGATATGTGGGGTTTAACGTCCCAAAACCACCACATGATTATGAGAGACGCCGTAGTGGAGGGCTCCGGAAATTTCGACCACCTGGAGTTTTTTTACGTGCACCCAAGTCTGAGCATACGGGCCTACAACATTTCCGCCTCCATCAGAAATGCAGCACCACAGCAGGGATTCAATCCCGCAACCTGCTTATATAACCGGGCAAACCGTGAAGTTATAAAGGGCATCAGTAATATAAAACTTGCCTGTATATATAATTGCTTAAAACCGGTACCAAACAGCGCTATCATCAAGTTTATAAGTTTAGTCAGAGAGGAGAACTTTCCATTTGTTTCTTTGTTTACGGGCTGCTTTTCTTAAGGTGACATATTCGGTTAAATCAGTAAACCTCGCTACTCAGACGCTGTGGTACACATTTTCGATTTTCAGGTCATTGCTTCTTTTTTGACGTTTCGGTTTATTCAAGTGAAAAATGGGAAGGGCCTGGCCTCTCGATAAATTTCTGAAGTTTAACGCCTCCAGTCATTACGGTCCCCAGGAGCTATGGGAGTACTGGTAAGTGTCGAAATCGATTTTTACGCCTCGGGGAATTCGTCGCATGCCGCAAAAGCTTCCAACTCATTCGCTAAATGTTTTACAGTTGTTATAGAGTGCACTCATTTATATACGTCCACAGAGGTTCGGAATCCAGTCAGCCACCTCAGTAACGTATTATAACCACCACTGGGATATGGTTTAAGCAGTCCTGCAAATATGGCTTGCTTGCATGGAGCATTTCCGATGGAGGCGGAAATGTTGTAGGCCCGTGTGCTCAGATTTGGGTGCACTATAATGAGCCCCAGGTGGTCGAAATTTCCGGAGTCCTCCACTACGGCGTCTCTCATAATCATATAGTGGTTTTGGTACGTTAAAACCCACAAATCAATCAATCAATTGCTTGCATGGAAGCATTAGTATACGAATATATATGTTTACGTCCTGAAACAATAATATATGATTATGAAGGACGCAGCAGTGTAGGCGTCCTATATTTTCGGTTGTCTGGCGTTCTTTAACACGCAGTACACGGGCTGCTATGAATTCGCTTCCATCAAAATGCAACCGCCACGACCGGGATCGAACCCACGACCATCGGTTCAGCAGCCGAGCACCATAAGCTCTCACTCGCAGTAGCATATTTGAATATTTCTGTGTGCCACTTCGGTAAAGAACCAAGAAAGAGCCTCCGCGAAACGATATATTGCATATATATCTTTCTACAAAGGCGTTTCTAAGATACAATTCGGCAAAAAAAAATCTCAAGTGAATGGTATGTATATATATACGACATACAAACTATATTTAAGTCTATATCAAACACGAGATGTGCGTTGAGTCATGAATAATTTTGAAAGAAGCGTTGTAGTTCGTGTGAGTTCTACCGCATTTAAATTGCGTTAACAGCTTCCCTCACTAGGTGAGTGCTATTGTTGATTAGTGCCAGCCAACCATGGCAGCCGTTGGTTAACGTTTGCCGAGCCTGTTATGACAATTCAATAAAATCATACACGTGTGGTGTTTATAGTTTTGCCTTAAACACACACCACACACACACACACACACACACACACACACACACACACACACACACACACACACACACACACACACACACACACACACACACACACGTCTCTGTGTCTCTTCCTTGAAACCACATACATAAAACATCCTCGCGTAGCTCGCATTCTGCAGGGTGATAACACCAGCGTTGCGCGCTTAATGCTTCGAGCACGCATCTGCAGTTAGACAAAACTAACACGAAGGGAACGACGCCACAACATCAGCCACAGCACTGCGCCACTGCATGTAGGGCAACCGCTAAGGGGGCGCGCCAACAATCAAGGTACAACCGACAGAAGAACCCTCTGGCTGAAGAGGAAGCTGCGAGAGAAACATCGGAACAACGCCGAGCGAGGGGCATTTTGAGGAAGGACGCCAGATTATGGGCGCCGCATCGCCGTGCGCTGGTATGAAATTTACTTAATTAGCAACATTAGCAGCCGTGCGAGACGAACGTGCCGCTATTTAGTTCGCGCCGCGCGATTTTCACTTTGTTTCCCCTTCCCACCGCTGAGTGCCGCGAGCATCGCAATTAGTCGCCGAACGTTGCCATCTAGCCGTAGCGCTTGAAATTCAGGAACATCGGCAGAATTTGTGAAATTTTGTTTAGCAAGACCGCTTTTGTATATTACCGCACCCAATTGGAAGTTACTTAGTGATAGAACGCGTCTATCACTACTAACTGTTTTTCGTTATATTTTCCACGATTCCTGGGACGCTCCCTGCGTCCCGCCTTGTGGCGATGGCAGCGGCGACTTCTACAGGCCCACGTGGTCAAATGTCAGCGCCCTCAAGCTCTTCTGTGGCTCAAGGCTCATGGTCCATCACCAGCGACGGCTCAAGAGATGCTCCTGCTCTCGTGCCCATGGACGAAGAACGAACTGCTGGCCCGTCTGGCTACAGCTCAACATTTGTAAGCTCCGCAAGGAAACGAGGCTCTTGGTGCAGCTCCAGTGAAGACACGGACATCTACTCAGTCGACGGCGACGACTCATCAGATGGCAGCTTCGTGTCTGTGATGAGCCGCAAGGCCAAAAGGAGGCTAATCAAGACGTCATCACCAGCAAGCACGTCAACCATAAAGGCAAGGAATGACGCTGGCCGCATACCATTCTCTTCATGCCCGTGGATCCTTCCGCCAGCCTTCGAAATTGAACAGGCAAGCCATTTCCAATGTTCTTGAGGGAATAGCACAGAATGAAATCAAAGAGGTCCGGCTAAACACACGTAAGAACGTTTTAGCCGTTGACACAACACATGCA
>WOVY01004941.1:0-77441 GCA_013436015.1 Rhipicephalus annulatus
GTCTTTTTGTGCAATAAGAAAAAAAAAAGTGAGTAAATGTAGTACCAACATGCCCAAGCATATGCGTCTTAGATACGGTTGATGCTTAGAGCTAACATCGCCATTCTCACACACGTATTAATTAGTAAACTAAATATATGTGCATTACGAGCGGGCCCCGTTAAAAACGGCTGTCAACAAAGGGCACCACAAAATCTGTTCGATTTCTTCGCTGAACATCAGCGGCGCACGCACACTCTGCTTTGTACTCCAAACAATCTAAACAAACAAACAAAAAAACTTGCCCACAATCACACTTCGCCATCTTCCCCGTGGAACGGTTGGGACAAATATTCTCGCAAAGTAAACAAATGCTGATTTGTCATCAACTAGTTGAAAACAAAATTGTTTGAAGGTGTTATTCTCGTGCTCACGCAGTTAACAAAGCATTGAACGGAATAACGTCAGAGCGGTACTCACTATTTCACTTAAAGTGCTCCACAATATGAATCCACAGGTCCAGTCTTCAGGATGGTGCGCATTCGCAATAATCATTTGCCCCGCAGCGGTGGGTCTAGCGGCTAAGGTACTCGGCTGCTGACCCGCAGGTCATGGGATCGAATCCCGGCTGTGGCGGCTGCATTCCGATGGAGGGACGAAATGTTGTAGGCCCATGTGCTCAGATTTCGTTGTACGTTAAGAACCCCAGGTGGTCGAAATTTCCGAAGCCCTCCACTACGGCGTGCTCTCATAATCATATGGTGGTTTTGGGGACGTTAAACCCCACCAATCAATCAATCAAGCACTGACAGAACACACAGGTCGAGCACAGAGCGCAGGCACATTTCTAACAAACACTGAATAATAAACTCTACCGATCGAGAAGCCACGCGCACCACACGCACACACACGGGAGGGTTTTTCGCCAGCGCACACAGTAACATGTAGGACGACGCCAGTCCCTTTTCCGCGCTCTGCGCCCGCGTGCAGAGCGATCCCGGGCAGCCAAGGTTATCTAGGTGACGAGACTTCATGGCGTCGGTAGCGCTCTCAGACCGGCTAGATGCGGTTTAACGCTAGCTTCGGCCGTCTACTGATAGCACGGGCGCTGCTTTTTTTTTGCGGCAGTGATTTTGTTGCGGTATACTCGTTCTTTAACAGTGCATCTGAATCGGAGTGACCATTGTGACAGTGCAGTGCGGCTAGCACGAATTACTAGTCAGAACGCACATTTGTAATATTCAGGAGCAATATTTAGCGTACCTTCACCAACCCTAATGTAGTGCATACTGGTAAAAAAGCTAAGCTGATGCTTTTTGCTTCGCTCTATCGGTCTTTAGAGACTGCACATTCAGGGTCACGCAGGCGATATTTTATAAGCACTATCATTTCGGTAAAGACATTGCAACATTGCATGCATCGGCCGTCACATTATTCGATGAGAACATATTACCACGTGTGTACTGCTAGGAAGACGAAGACGACAGCGCATACGCGCATCTGCACGCTTTTATGCAGCAAGCAATAACAAGAAAGAAGAGGAACGCTCTGGCGCGCAGTAAATAAAAAATACTGACCTGCTGCTACTTTCTCAACCTGTTAATTACTACTTCTGTCTTCACGTTGCAACAATAGATTTGTACTTAGCTTGCAGACCTTGGAACAAGACCGCATCTGAAAATATTTCATCAATGCTGTTTTTTCACCACCACACAATCGAGGCTTTGACCGAAGCACGTCTGCTGGGGAAGTTACATAAATTCAACGAAGGGGATCCACATAAAAAAAGACAGAGAGAGAGAGAACTAGAGAATGCGTTTCGGCTCCCCTGAGAAGAGCTTTGTTCGCAATTTAGTCTACAACGCTCCCGTCATTGTGATCAAGGCTGCGTCAAGGTCACCCAAATTGTCCTTATTCTGCATTTTTATTTATGGTCAGTGTCCTCTTCCTAATTTCCATGACGCACTTTTAAGGACACATGAAGAGGAACATTCGCTACAGCAATTAAATAAAACGTGCCTGCTGAAGATACATGACGTCAATGTTCGTTTTTGAGGGACTTGATGGCCTGCTGATGTGGTGGTTATGGCTAAACACAACTATGGCTGTTGTTGTTTTTTTGTTGTTTTGCAGGTTGCGGAGGTTTTATCTCCAGCGTTAAAACATTCGATCTTATGGGGGACGGGGGGGAGGGGGGAGTGTTCTATGCATGGCTACGCCAATGCGCGCAACATTACCTTGTTCAGGCAAATCAGTGCACTTTGTGAGTGTTGACTAATCACGCAAATTTCACAGATGAAAGGAACAGATACAGGAGAATTGGCTCTTACTCTACGCAGTAAAAGTTTTTACACCCAGAAGGGTGTAAATGAGCTTGTCCTGTGGACGACACCCTAAGGGTGTTGATTCAGCACCTTCCAAAAAGGGTGCTTACCATGCACCCTTAGAATAGGGTGTACATGTAAAAAACTGTAGGGTGTTACAAAAACACCCTTAAAGAAGGGTGCCTTCGATGTCCTTCACTTTTTTAGCACCCTCTGAGGAGGGTGCGAGTAGGGTGCACAAGGGTGTTGAGTGCCCATGGCAGGGGTGGCTGTATTCTTTTAGACTGCACTAATAGATATCAGCATGGACTGATTACACACTACTTGAAGAAAGTGGTCCTGATTATCGATGGTGCGCCACCTGTCGAGCTCCATTCATTGCGTGTGGGCAAAAATATAAACGCGTACAATCGTGCATGAACTTGTGCTGGATCTATATATACTTCACTGTATATGCATATTGCGCGTTACAGAAAATGAAGCCTTGCTGCCCTTGCATATTGCGTTTTTTAATGGGCAAAGAAAACATAAACTTTTCTTTTGCCACACAACATTTTCACCAGATATACGTTCACGTATTTGTACACTACACATGCAACACCTCAAATGTTTATTATATTTTTTCAGTTTCACTTTATTGACAATTCTTCGCAACATACAATTACACTGGTTTCAGTTTAGTATACTGCTTCAAGTACATAGAGACTACAAATGAAATACACGCGAATGTATCCCTACAATTCTTTCAAGTATCTACAATCCCAGTGGTTTCCAGTTTAATACTCCTTCATGTACACAATCGGTTAATAGGAATGAAATACAGGCAAATATATACTTATGATTCTTTCAAATATATAGAATCACCATGATTTCACTATATACGCCTTCATGTACACAATCGTTCCCAAGAAGTGATGAACACAAAAATATATATGGATAGTGTTTTCAAATGTATACAATCACAGTGGTTCAAGCTTTGTATTCCTGGATGTATAACAATTGGTTATGAGAAATGATGTACATGCAAACATATACGGGTTTTCGCACATATAACTTTAGCGAATACTTCAGAAACCAATACAATGATCAGAAACACAATAAGCTAAAAACGAACACAAGACTGAGTCACGACACACAAAAAACAAAAAAGGTAATGCATAATTATGGCTAATGACACAGCTGGGTCACTTTATGCCAAATGTCCCTGCTATTTTGGCAACCATCTCAAATGTATTCGAAAAACTCGTGCTGCATTGAAAATAGTGAACTTCTGGAATATTTAGGAGAGGAAAAATATTTGGTCACGTGGCTGCCTTCTGAACTTCCTGGAATGCCGTCTAGGTGTTGTATGTGAAAAATTTTATTTTGAAAGCACCGCTCCTTCTTTCCATACGAAACTCGGTCTACGTGTTACGTAACAAGAGCTTAATTTGGGAGAGTTGGTTCATCGTAGTTGTGTGCTAGTCACAGCGCGACAACTTTAGGAAGAGACAGAAAGGACAGGAAAGAGCACCGACTGTCAACTGAATTTAATAAATGTGCTACGAGCGCTTTTATATGGAGTACAAGTACCGTGTTCATGCGCGACGACACGTGTGAGCACTACAAAATAATCTTAACTGTGAAAAGAATACTCCCTCTCGGAAAGGATAAGTGAACGTGTATTGATGCACTGATCATTGGTTTACCTGATAAAAAAAAACTCCGCCATATCCACGAAGTGAATGATGATGAGTGGGCGAAGCTCCGGAGGTAAACCTGGTAAACCATGAATCCTCTGTACATTTTGCCCACTCGATTTTATTACATCGCTCCCCCTAGCGTACGTCACCGCACTAAATTGAACGATTGCCTTCAACCAATGACACGCGCCATATGTGACATCATTCCTATTTTATAAGATCTCGCGTCTTTCATCAACTACAAGTACCGCTTTCTAGTTTATAACATCTTGCATCTTTTCATCATCAGCTACAAGTACCACCATCTAGTAAACACTATAAGAACTAAAGGAGAGGTGGCTACATACAGGAGACGGTACCGCCATCTAGTGAACACTGCAAGAACTAAACTAGAGGTGGCTACATACAGGGAACGGTACCGCCATCTAGTGAACACTGCAAGAACTAAACTAGAGGTGGCTACATACAGGGGACGCACAGCCCACGCCCTAAGGAGCTTCGCCCCTAAAAATACTTCTACAAACCTTAAATTGGCATTAAGTAAACCTATTCTCGTGACGAATGGGGCAAGATTGACTATTCCTGTTGTTGTTTAGTACACACACTTTCGAAAGCTTGCAAGGGGTGGAAAACAACACACTAATATCATATCTGCTGGCTATTTTTTTAAATTGTGAGACACGTGATGTGGTATAACATGCAAAGGTTTTGGTCATTGTTTTTTGTTGGTCCTGTCTTCTTTAACTTTACTTTCTGCAGGAGGGTTTTGCGAACGGGTGTGATGATGCTGTTGGGATACCCAGCATCTTTTAGTCTTTTAATCTGGTTTTTAAGCCTGACCTCACCCTTGTGCTAACATGACTTCTGAAGGGTGGCATAAATACATGTGGTATCAATTCCTCTTTCTACTAATTTTGAATGCCCACTATCAAAAGGCAGAACATTCTTAGCACTCCTGGGCTGATAGCACCAGTCAATACCCCAACAGCATCATCACACTTGTTTGCGAAACCCCCCTGCAGAAAGTAATGTTAAAGGAAACAGGACCAAAAGAAAAAGAGAATGACCAATCACCTTTGCATGTCACACGGTACTACTTACATAAGGTGTCTCACAATTTTAGGAAAAGAGCCAGCAGATATGACGTTGTTGTTTTCCACCCCTTGCAAGCTTTCAAAAGTGCATGTACTTACAGCAACAGGAATAGTCAATCTTGCACCATTCGTCACTAGAATAGGTTTACTGAATGCCAATCTAATGTGTATGAGATACCGCTAACACGTGGAAAAGTAAACATAGGACAAACTGGGCAATGCTTCAATGATCAAGCAAGACAGCATGCTTTAAATGTTAAGAAGGGCTATATTAGTCTCATGGCCGGACACCGTAAAGAATGTAAGTGTAGTCCTAGGTTTCATAAAACACGGTTTTTGAAAGAAAAAGCAAGCAGAAAAATGAGAGATTTTAGAACTCTTTATCAGGAAGGCCAAGGATCAATGCATCAGTACACCATCACTTATCTTTTCCGAAAAAGAGTATTCTTTTCTCGGTTAAAATTATTTTGTCATGGTCACACATGTGTTGTTGCAGATGAGCCCTGGTCATGTGCTCAGTATAAAAACGCTCGTAGCACCTTCAATAAAATTCAGTTAACAGCGCTCTTTCCTGTCCTTTTTGCGATAAGATTTTTATTACAGAAAGAATTTCATTTTCTTACAATTTAGGTATAATGATGAGTTTTCATTGTATCACAACATGGAGCAAATTGCATCTCAATACGGACAAAAATCACGATTTTGTGAAATTCATGATAATTTCTTGTATATTTCAGCAGCTTGAGAGGTCGAAAGATATTTTTTCCTCAAAAAATATCTTTTGTTGAGTAAGTATTCACTGCTCAGATATTCATACAAAGTGCAATATTGCAATAAAAATGCAAACATAGCACATCTTGGCTTTATTCATGGAAGCGATTGTGGCAAAAAAATTGCACTATTGTTATTGAGCTTCAAATACCTTACAGAAGCACATTTACTTAACAGGTAGATCGAATTTTCTTTAGAAAAAATAAGCGGTAGTTTTAAAACAAAATTTTCCACAAACAGCATACAGACGGCATTATGCCAGGAAGTTATAAGCCAGCTACATGAACAAAACTTTTTTTCTCGCTGAAATATTCTAGCAGTTCACTGTTTTCAACGTAGTAAGTCAGCACATTTTTTTTTTCAAGTACCACTCAGATGGTCGCCAAAGTGGCTGGGACGTTTGGTATGGAATGGCCCAGCTATATTTAAGCAAAATAACTTACACAAATAACAATATTTGTTCATCTACCATGACCACACTAGAAAACTTGTTCAGGCATTGTGACACTAAAATTTTCAGCGTCGTACTGCCTGAACAACTTCTTTGATAAACACCAAACTCACGCCGAGAAAAAGCCACTCAATCACGGTGGTTGTTAAAGGCCTTGCAACCGTAGACAATGTTGAAAATAAAAAAATCAACTCATCAGTGCTGTCACTCCTTCTTCGTCATTACTGACACGGAAGATTTTTCGGTTATCCATGTGGAGGTTCAGGAAGTAGGCTTGCTCTAGGCTGGGGCCGGGGTAGACTACGCAGGACGTCAGTGGCACCCTCTCATCCTGTAATAAGAGCAAATATGACTTCTCATAAAAGGTGTTCGTGCTGTTATGGCAGCACCATATATAAAGAATGCGTAGTGTGTATCCTTCGAAATGGCGTGTAATTGACATTACACTGAACTCGAAGCATACAACCCATACATTCCAATAATTTCGTATGATAAAGATAAGAGTTTTCCAGCATACAGCAAATTCCCGAAGTAAGGTGAAGTCCAAGACTACAGCTCAAAAATGGCACTTACAAAAGCCTGAACTCACCTAAGAATCAAATTCATTCTTGGGTAGTGAGCCAGTGTGAAAAACAATTCTTAAAGTACAACGTTCAGAACATGTAGCATTAATCAAAACGCACAAGAAACTTACCTCTTCATGTACAAACAGTGAAGACATCTCTGCTTTCTCTTTTACATGAGAACAAATGATCTTGGGCGTGGCACTAGCGAAGAGGTCTGCAAAAAAAGTAAAAGATTTACTGACTTTATTCACGCCTCTAACAATCTGAGAAATTGTTACAAGTCACCAATCAGTGCAATTCTGACTGCCTCTATAAGGGCATAAAAAATGAACAATTTTCTCGTTCTTTCTACCCTCACAAGACGCTCCGTCAATAGAATCTAATCCAAATTTGACACTGTGCTTCTTATTTGCCTGCTTTCTAGACATTGGGCTGCGAACATGTGTTTGGTGCACCTAATCTAGCACAAAAAATTCGTCATCTATAATTCAATCATCTTAATTCATTGTAATTTGATAAAAGATGTGATAGCTCGTCCAGTTTTTAAAGAGTTGCGGGCCTGCAATAGGCACTGCCTAGCACGTATGAAAGTATTTCTTTAAAAAAATTTTTTTCAAAGCTTGCTTTCAGAAAAAACGTCTGGCATATTTCGACAACCAAGCCAATCATCTGATGGCAATCAGGGGCACGCTATTAGCGATTATTGACCACGGGATTTACAAACGTAACCTGTGCCTAAATACTCAGTTAAACACAATCAAGCAAGTAGGAGCGCTCGAACTACACCAACGCGCGCGGACGCCGTCTACGTTGCAGCAGCCATGGCTTATGCTAGAGCTACCGCACATAGCTCCTACAGTCACGTATACTCTCTCGATTCTGTTATGACGCCGAACGTTATCGCAGATGAAGGCAAAGCACGAAAACAGCAAACAGAAACGAGGGAAAACAACGCACGGCGATGGCCACAACAACGCGCCTTTGGAAGTCTGCTAGATCTTTCCCTGTTGCTGGTGACACTTGTCCTAAATAGCTTAAAAAACAGAGGCGCACGTGCTGGGAACATCGCGGCATATCAGCACCTCCAACTATACCGTCTTTAAGCAAAAAAAAGCCATTTCGTACAGTGCGCCTCTGCACATAATTTTTGCTTTTTCTTTCTTTTTTTACGCTTACACCTACAGAAGCACGTTGCACATTTGAGTATTAATGGAAATGTTATTACGATGTAGCCCAAAGCACATCTTAAAACAATATCAATCACTTTGTGCAGTGTAGAGACAATGTGCGATCAGCAACTAATCCCGCCCTTGTTAAGTGATCACATCACTCACTGTATGAGTGATGCAGGCACTTACACAACATCGCGCATAGCAGTGTGAACTGGTTAAGTCACACGTTTAATCGGACATCTGCAACAGGCCCGCGAACGCATGCTGTTGTAAATGGCTGGCAGCCTACTTCGGCAGAGCTGCTGCAGGCGCCCAGCTAGCGCTGTATGATTACTACCTACGAAAACAGTACACTCACCGTTAACAGGCCCACGTTGTCCGTGTCCGCCACTCCATGAATATTCCTTAATCCGAGCGTCACTTCGAACACGGTGTCATGCGTGACCACCATTGAATATGCGCCTGTTCGCTAGAACACACACAGCGACCAAGACCCCAGACCAACGCAACGCATTTGAAAGACAACGAGACAGAGAGAGAAACGTTGAGAGAGAGAAGAAGGAGGCACTGGCGGTGGCGCCGCAGCTGTCGACGCAGGTGTTCGGTGACGCAACTATTCGCTTATCTACGCCGCCGTTGTGGGAGCAACGCTGACCGGGGTGAGCGGGGGGGGAGGAACGGGAAACCCGCCAAGACGGCGCCGAAAGGCAAACGCTACGGCGCATACGGCAGACAGCCGTTCGACACGAAATGACTCCTTGTAAATGGCAACTCTCCTTCCAGCCAGTCGCACAGCGACGCAGGTTATTTACCAGCCCCGGATTCTTTGAGTATTTTGACGGAATGCGATCGCAGTGGGCGAAAAATAGTGAAGCAAAACTTGCGGAAAACAAAGTGCACCATGGAATGGCCAGAAACAATAATTATTTCGTCCTCGGTGGCATTAGCGGGAGAGCATAGCTACACCTTTTTCCAGGAGAATTTCTTTTCGCATTGTCTGTGTCTGGCAATTCCGCGTATAGTGCCGCAAACACTGAATGCGTAGTCGAAGCTGGAACAAATTATTCCACAGTCGCGCATGTTTAGAAGGCTTATCACGCACCACGAAACGTGCTGAGGTTGTTATAACAAACTTTTTGCTGACCACATGATCAGCACATAATTCTATATGTTACCCAATGAGCTAGCTAAGCACCTGTAGCAAAGGCAGGGCACGTTCTCATTTAACGTTGATATAAACGATGGTTGTGCATAAGTGCAGTGACAGCTTTCCGTGTGAATTGGTCGTAACCCACGTTTTCGAGCGTAGAAGCGCCTCAGTGGACCTAATCAGCTACCACAGCAAGTTCGTAAGCAATGATGAGGTATATGTGCAGCTGTTTTCCATGTACTGAATAGTCCGTGTACAGTGCGTTGACCACCGCCACCTCCCTTATAGACTCCCAGTCTGAACAGGTGTGGGACCTTAAATACTAAGAAGCAGTGCCCCCTCCCTCCGCACACACACACGAAATTTGAGGGCGCACGGGCTGATACACACGCATACTTATTCACAGGCGCACACACATACACATATACACACATACGGCAACACACACACGCGACTGTAAACGCACGCACGCATGGGCGTACACATGTGCACAGGCACGCCAACACAAGCACGGACTCGCACATACACGCGCACGCACACATGCACGGGTGTACACAATCGCGCTTACACGCGAACACATGCGCAGGCTCACGCACACACACCCATACTCGGGCGAACATTATGTTCCTGTATATAATCCACAGCAAACATGTAGCTTATAACCAACGCTAAGGAAAGCTTTCGTAACATGGATTGCAGTTATTTGCCATTATAGATGAAACGCGATTTGCTTCTGCTGACATTCTGCTGTATTCGGAGAGCACCTTCACACATTCTTAGTCTAGGCCGTCATTTAACACAAGGTCCACATAGTAGTGCAGTAGCTGCGCTGCTCAGCCGCCAATCTGAAGGTCGGGGGTTCGATGCCGGCCGTGGCAGTCGAATTAGGGCGGAGGCGAAAATGTGGAAGCCTTTGCACTGTGCGATATGAGCGCTCATTAAAGAACACCAAAGGGTGAAAATCTGCAGCTTTCCACTACGACGACCCTCATAATCATATCGAGGTTTTTGAGACGTAAAATCCCAAATATTATAATTAGGTGTTCTTCTTATACTGCATATTACATCTGATGAATCGTCACCTACACCCTTCTCAGGCAAAAAAGCACCCTTAGAGTCTATTTTAGCGTGCTATCGAGGCAAGCACCCAAACAAATGGGTGCTTTTTTTACAAACGACCATTTATGGGTGTTAAAGGGTGTTGCAAAGGGTGCGTTCTCGTAAAAGCATCCTTTTTACACCTTTTTGGGTGTAAAACTTTTTTACTTTGTGCTATGTGTACCGTTATATATATATATATATATATATATATATATATATATATATATATATATATATATATATATATATAATGCCTCCTAGCCTAGCTACTATTTTAGGGGGTGCATTTCTCGTCCGACTACGTTAGACTTGTACTAGTTTTGAGACCGCAATACACAAAAAGGTGAAATCTACAGTGCGCATTTGTAGAGACATGCTATGTTCCGCTTCGCCTACTGTAAACTATTGGCACAGGGCTACCCAGGATTTCTTTTTTTCTTTTGAGGTGGTGTGGTGTGCAGCAGAACTCCTAATAACTTAGGCAATGGGTGGTCGCTGTGATTGACTGTAACTATTTTAGTATATCCTGAAAACTTAAATTACTAAAACATTTTATGGTGTAGGGGAATCAGATTCCCTTCCTCTCCCCCCTTTCCTTGTGGCTTTCTGGTTCTGTGTGCACCTGACACAGTATTTGTTTTTTAATCTCACAGCTTTCTGAGCACAGCTAACTTCCAATAAATCAGTTCAGTTATTCTGAATATTGTAGACGCATAACCAACGAAGAAAGAGTTAAGAGAGAAGAAATCAGTATAAGACACACCCTTTCTGAATTATTCTTGATCTCTCACAAGGGCATTCATGTAGCTCAAATTCAGTAGATGGTTGTGTTGTAATTCAAGGGCTATGGCATCATGTGCTAAACATGAATGATGAGCAGGTGCAAAGAAATCTGCATCAAGAAATCGCGACGGAGGAGCCTAAGCGCATAGCAGTTCCTGCACGCGGCGCGGGGCTCTTTCAATACTATTCGACTGCAGCGCCGCCGCTACGGGCAACATGGAAGGGATCAGGCGGTGAGGCGTGGTCACGTCACTCAACAATTCTAATATACTCTAGTTAGGTTGTATACGAGGGGATATTGGTCAGCTGGCCTCTCGTAATAAGTTCACATGCTACGTGACGCCACAGAGGCTCATAAAAGGTTGTTCCACACACTCCATCATGGCTACAGATGGCGCTGACTGACACTCCCACGTTTAAATTCATATACAAAACCCAATAAAGTGGCTGGGGGGATAGCCTTCGTGATACCTCAGTGGGTATCGAGCGCTTAGTCGGAGGTCGTAGGTTCGATTCCTGCTTACGGCAAGTTATTTTTTCGCCCACTTTCATTTCTTCTTACATTGAATTGATTCTGATGGCTTCGCCAATATATTCTTTGGCATTATTTTCTGTTAGATCTCATTAAAATTGTGTTAAAACACAGAAAAACGAGCCCTTAGGTATACACTTTTTTACTGATATATATATATATATATATATCTCAGTGGTTAGAGCATCGAACGCGTTATTCGAAGGTCGTAGGTTCGATTTCTGCTCACGGCTGGTTATTTTTTCATCACTTTTCTTTCTTTTTATTTACAATCCATTGGTTCTAATAACTTCCCCTGTACATTCCTTGGCATTACTGTCTGTTAGATCTCATTATATTGTGTCAAAGCACGGAAAAACGAGTCCTTAGGTATACACTTCTTTCCCTTATTCATTAAAGAGGGTCTCGTACTGGCAGACTTGGTGCCATTAGGTTGTATACGAGGGACTATTATTCAGCTGCCCGCTCGAAATAGGTTCACGTGCTACGTCACGCCAAACATGCGCATAAAAGAGTGATTCACACTCGTCGCTTGGCTTATAGATGGCGCTGACTGACACTCCTACTTGGATATCAATGGAGCGTACGATAGCGTGGTTCAAGAGGAATTGTGGGGAATACTGGACACACTAGGCGTGGAACATGTAGTCACTAATCTTTTAAAGCATATCTATAAAGGTAACAAGGTAGTTATAAAGTGGGAAAAAGAGGTATCCAAGCCTGCAGAGGTAAAATGGGGGCATAGGCAGGGGCGTCCCTTGTCACCCTTATTATTCATGATGTACCTACAAAGATTAGAGGCCAAATTAGAGGGAAGTGGACTGGGCTTCAACCTCTCTTTTGTCAAATAAGGAAAACTCATTGATCAGGCACTACCAGCATTAATGTACGCAGATGATATAGTGCTAATGACCAACAACAAGGAAGATTTGCAGAGAAAGTTGATGGACATCTGCGGTAATGAGGGAGATAGGTTAGATTTTAGATTCAGTAAGGAAAAATCAGCAGTCATGATTTTCAATGACAACGAAGGTAGTGAGCTTAGAATACAGGAGGTCACGCTAGAGATAACAGACAAAAATATCGGCGTATGGATAAGCAATGGGACAGAGTACCTGAGGGAACACGAAATATACGTAACGACTAAAGGTAACAGGAATGCAGCAGTGATGAAAAATAGGGCACTGTGAAATTGCAATAGGTATGACGTTGTGAGAGGAATATGGAAAACGGTCTTGGTTCCTGGGCTGACTTCGGGCAATGCGGTCTTGTGCATGAGATCAGAAGTTCAAGCAAGATTAGAAATTAAGCAACGTGGAATAGGTAGGCTTGCTTTAGGAGCTCACGGGAATACGCCAAATCAGGGAGTACAAGGTGATATGGGATGGACATCATTTGAGGGCAGGGAAGCTAGCAGCAAGATAAAATTTGAGAAGCGATTGAGAGAAATGGGGGAGGAGCGTTGGGCTAGGAAGGTTTTCAGCTACCTGTACATGAAGAATGTCGATACAAAATGGAGGAAGCGAACCAGGAAATTGACTGGTAAATACTTGGAAAACAGCAGGTGACCAAACCAAAAAAAACTATGGGTTAAGAAGAAAGGGAAGGAAACGGAGACTGACATGTGGAGAATGGGCATGATTAAGAAGTCCGCACTAGAGATTTATCGAACTTGTAAGCAGGAAATTGCCAAGGAAAGGATTTATGATAATACTCGGGGTAGTTCTCTACTGTTTGAGGCCAGGACGAGAGTACTGCGAACCAAGACATATCAGGCCAAATACGAAGGGGTAGACACAGTATGCAGTGCTTGTGGAGAGGAAGAAGAAACTGCCGAACACTTGATAATGTTCTGCAAAGGGCTTCACCCTATAGTTCAGGATGATGGCGCAGAGTTTTTCAAAGCACTGGGGTTTAGGGACCGGGAGGGCAAAATAGACTTTAAGCGGGTAGACTTAACTAGAAGAAGGTTATCTGATTGGTGGCTAAAGTCAAGGCACGGTGAAAATAAACCCTTCATTGCAAAGCACGAATCCTCAAACTCCCTTTTTAAAGAAAAAAAATAAATCTAGTTTTTGGTTCATTAAGTATTACGGCGTGGAGGCGCTAGCCACCGCCCGATCTAAAGGGTACAGCCATATCCAACCATTCATCCATCCATCCATACTTCTAAATTCACATATAAACCCAAAAAGTGGATCGAGGAAGGCCGCTGTGATGGCTCAGTGGTACAGCATCGAACGCGTTATTCGAAGGTCGTAGGTTCGATTCCTGCTCACGGCTATTTATTTTTTCTCTCCCACTTTTATTCTTCCTATTTACATTCCATTGGTTCTAATAACTTCCCCTGTACATTCCTTGGCATTACTGTCTGTTAGATCTCATTATTATTGTGTCAAAACACGAAAAAACGAGCCGTTAGGTATACACTTCTTTCCCTTATATATATATATATATATATATATATATATATATATATATATATATATATATATATATATATATATATATATATATATATATAGATGATCAGAGTTTCTTCCGGCTACCGTAATAAAAGTTATAAACTTCGAGAATAGTGCAGTATAGGAAACAAAACAATAAAATATTTATTTAATCCTAACAGTTTCGGCTGGTGGACCAGCCTTCTTCGGAGGATGTAAGTGAAATGATACAAGTTCCCGTAGCAGAGGGTCACCCTCACAGTTTAAAGACCCTCCAAAAAAAAAGAAAAGAGAGAGAGACAAGCGGGCGAACGAGGTAGCAACAGACAACAAGAAGCAGAAGAAGGAGAGGAACTAGAAAGGAGCGACGGAGAGCCGCCGGAAACGAGCGGGTAATTCTGGCATTGTTACTGGCAGATGAAAATTTTTATAAACAACTTCCTTGTGATCCGACAGAGGAGTATGAAAGTACTATTAAGGCCTCACTAATATCATTACGTAAAAGTGGGAAGATAACCTACCCTATGCTTAAATGATGTCACCTGGCAAATCGTCCTCCCGGGCGTTTCTATTTACTACCCAAAATTCACAAGACTAACAATCCCGGCCGACCCATAGTTTCCAGCAACGGAACTGCTACTGAAAAAATTTCTAGTTTCATTGACTCTCTGATTAGGCACATCCCACAATCATTCCCATCATACATCAAAGATACCAGCCACTTCCTTCGAGAAGTCTCAAAACTTGTGGTACCTCTAGATTGCTATTTGGTCACCATGGATGTCTCATCACTGTACACAAACATTCCCCACACCGAAGGAATTCGCCGCCACAGTCGCCGCCTATGGAAAAAGTAAATCGACGACTGAATTCGACGAAAGCGCTTTAGAGGTGCTCCTAAATCTGGTACTTAAACATAATAACTTTGAATTCGACCAAAACCATTATCTGCAAGTAAACGGAACTGCCATGGGAACCAAAATGGCCCCAAATTACGCAAATATTTTCATGGCCTCTTTAGAGATTCCTTTCCTCGAAAATTCTCCATTCAAACCTATATTTTACCGACGCTTCCTCGATGATATATTCTTCGTGTGGGCCGATAGTGAACATAATCTTTCCAAATTCATTTCCGGTTTCAACTCCGTGCATCCTTCGATAACATTCACGCACACTTATTCGCAGAAGAGTGTTCACTTTCTGGATGTCACTGTATCACTCAGTGGCACCACCATATCTACTTCCCTGTATAAAAAACCAACAGACCGCCAACAGTATCTGCATTTCCATAGAAGTCACCCCCTTCACTGCAAAGCAGGTGTTCCTTACTCTCAAGCCCACAGATACAGAAGAATTTGCTCTGAAATCACGCAATTTGACACCCACGCACAGGAATTGAGAACAGCCTTCTTGCGTCAAAAGTACCCCGAAAAAATAATTGACAATGCAATTGAGCGCGCTCGCTCTTTGGACCGAGAATCAACAATGGGAGAAAAAGGTGGGAATAAGATGATATTGCCGCGCGCTTGATCTGCCAGCGCAAAAGAGGCAGACGAAGTGGCAGTTCCCCTCGTGCCATTGTTCTGTTTTTGGCTGCGCTGAGCCGACCGCTCTTCGGACTTTTGTGAGGACGCCTTAAAAACGTCTCCTGTCTTTTTAACGTGACATTTTAATGGTGGAGGTGCTGGGTAACCTCACCTATGCAACAGACTCCTTCTAGCAGCCGGAACGTGACCCAAAACCCAGAGCTTACGCCGGTACACCGTTTCAGTCGGAGGATTCGAGGACTGTCCCCCGAGTTTGTGCCTCACAGTACAAGTACGTCGACTGGTATGGAGAATACTGTTGCTGTCACCGCTTCCCCTGCCGCTGGAGCCGCCGCTGCTCCAACCGCTGCACCCGCAGCTGCACCCACTCATTACACGCTGCAAAAACCACGTGTTCCGAGTCCCTTCCGTGGTGGCCTCTATGAAGATGTGGAAGATTGGCTGGCTGAGTACGAGTACGTAGCGGATTTCAACGGGTGGGACGAAGTAGCGAAGCTCAAGAATGTGTACTTTAGTCTTCTGGATGGTGCTCGCACATGGTTCCAGAACCGCAAGGGCCTCCTAACGTCGTGGCATGAGTTCTGTCACAGGCTCCGCGAAACGTACTCGAGTCTCGATCGTCGAGAGCGCGCTGAAAGGGCCCTCCAGTCCCGCATGCAGATGCCTAATGAAGGTGTGGCTACATACGTGGAGGATATGGTTCATCTGTTCACTCGCGCCGATCCAACCATGCCGGAAGACAAGAAGCTGCGACACTTGATGCGAGGTGTGAAAGAGCAGCTCTTCGCTGGACTCATTCGTAGTCCGCCTAGAACGGTTGCGGAGTTCCTCACTGAAGCCGTCGCCATGGAAAAGGCGCTGCAGCAGCGGAACCAGTACGATCGGCAAGTGAATGCTACCTATACCACCGGGCTAGGCTCGTTCCCGACCGACGTGGGAGCGCTTCGCGAGCTGATACGTTCGGTTGTTCGCGACGAGCTGCAACAGCTGCAACAGCTGAACCAGGCGCAGCAGCAGCCTTCCACGAATTGCATCGCCACCATCATACGTGACGAAGTTCAGCATGCGCGCGGCAATATAACTTCAGGGGCAAATTTAATCCTCACATACTGCGCCGCCGCCCCTCGAGTGAATTCTATACTAAACCGCCACTTCAACATACTTAAACAGAGTAGTCGCCTCTCTGCCATTTTTCAGACTCCGCCCAAGGTAGTTTACCGAAGAAATAAAAACCTGAGAGACCTACTGGTCAGGGCGAAAACACACAAATACGACCACCATCAGGGCTGTAGACCGTGCGGGAAACCTCGCTGCAGGGTGTGCACACACATGGTGACCACAGAAACGGCCGAAGCCTCCTGTTCAGACTATGTGCACAAAATTAAAGACGACCTTAACTGTGACTCAGCCAATGTGGTATACAAAATTCACTGTGAGGTGTGCAAACAGGAATATATTGGACACACGGAAACCGCGTTCCGTTTGCGTTTCAACAACCACAGGGCACACGTAAAGGGCCTCCCCAATTTGCCGTTCTCCAAACATATCAATCTTCCTGGTCACTCTTTCGAACGCGTAAGTGTCATACTCCTACAATCCGGCTTCCGGAATACACGGGAGCGCGAACAGCGGGAGTCATACTTTATAAAGAAATTCAGATCACTTACTCACGGAATCAACGAGAGCCCTGGGCGACTGACGTGTCTCCGCGACGTTTCGTGAAACACAGAAATTGAATTACTCAATTAATTTATTTATACATACGTGAAGTCGCACACGCAAGTTGGTCAATATATAGAAACTAAACGAATTCGATGCTACGTGAACCAAACGGCGTGTGTTAGTACTATTAGACTTTATTTTCATTTCTGAGTACTTTTTTTAGTATTATTTATTTTTATATATATTTATTTACGTTGTTGTTTGTTCATCTTTTACAAGAATACCCATTCATTTATTTTCAGTATGACTGGTTGTACATTTTTCTGCAAGAGAGGGCAGGTGGAGGGAGGGGGAGAGGGCACATTAGCTTTCCAACGTGGCCATGATTTTCCGAAAGCTGGAGTGGGTCGTATGCTTCTTGTGTGTGTGTGTGTGTGTGGCCCGATGCCGCGGGCCAGCCGCCGAACCACGTGAACTTAAACTCGATCCATGTGTGGGATGCGAGTAAGCAAAACCCCCAGACGACCTCAGTAGGCGTCTGGGGGTTTATTGATACACGGTTCGAGGGACGAGCCGTATCGGCGCAGGCAGATGATGATGATCTTCTTCTTCCACCCTCCTTGCTTCTTTTTCCTTCTTCGTCCGGCACATACGTGGCGTAACATTTCCCCCCTCGCAGACAAAGCGCGCCGCGCGTTTCATACAGTGTCGCGTTGACTGAAAGGCTTCAGGCGAGCGACATGCGTGACCTCTGTCTTTCTGGAGCGTCTCCCGCTAGCTGTAAGACGTGCGATGCGGTAGTCGACTGCGCTCAGGCGGTCAAGGATAACAAAAGGTCCGATGTAGTGCGCGAGCAGTTTTTGGCACAAGCCACGTTTGCGTAAAGGCTTCCACACCAACACGAGATCTCCCGGAATATATGTGGCCTGCCGGTGCTTGCTGTCATAACGAACTTTCGATCTGTCTTGCGAGGCTATTGTACGTAAACGAGCAAGACGACGAGCTTCTTCGGCGAGACAAAGAGTTTCTGCTAGGGAGATTTCTGATTGGTCCCGATCAGAGAAGGAAAATATTGTATCCAGAGTATAACGGGGGGGTCGAACATAGAGGAGGAAGAACGGGCTGTAGCCGGTGGTCTCATGTTGGGAAGTATTAAACGCGTATGTGACGAACGGCAAGACATCGTCCCAGTTCTTGTGGTTCGAAGCAACGTACATAGAAAGCATATTCACCAGTGTTCGAATTGTTCGCTCGACGAGACCATTCGTCTGCGGGTGATAAGGCGTCGAGTGTCTGAGCTCTGAGCCACACATACGAAGAAGTTGTTCGACAACGTCTGCCGTGAATTGACGTCCACGGTCACTTATGATGACGCGAGGGGGCCCATGACGCAGTATGATAGAATGGAGAAGGAAGGACGACACTTGACCAGCAGTCGCGGATGGCAGGGCAGCAGTCTCGCAGTACCGAGTAAGATGGTCAGCACATACCACAATCCATCTGTTGCCTTTCGATGAACGCGGAAAAGGGCCCACCAGGTCAATGCCAATTTGTTCGAACGGAGAACTGGGAGGCGTCACAGGTTGTAGATGTCCGGCCGGAGCTGCTGAGAGAGATTTGTGCGCCTGGCATTGCGCACAACTGGCCACGTACAACTCAACTGACTGGCGCATACGTGGCCAGTAGAAGCGTTCCTGGGTACGATGAAGAGTGCGCGTCGTTCCGAGGTGACCTGAAGTGGCGTCATCATGCATGGCGTACAAAACAGATGACCGTAGTGCCTCTGGAACCACCAGCAGGAAGCGGGAACCGGTGCCGGAGATGGATTTCTTGTATAGTAGACCATCACGGACGCAAAAGCGGCTTTCCGGAGTGGATGCTTGTGCGATCACGAATAATGGATTCAAACTCACGTCCTTCCGCTGCTCAGTTTCAAAGGTGGCCTTATCCGGGAACGCTGGTGCTACGGACGCAATCAGATGATCGAAATCGTCAGCGTCGCAAACTGTAGCATCAACTGGCATCCTTGAAAGGCAGTCTGCGTCCGCGTGTTTCCTGCCGCTCTTGTACGATACCGTGAAGTTGTACTCTTGCAGCCGGAGGGCCCAGCGTGCTAGACGGCCTGACGGATCCCGAAGGTTGATAAGCCAGCACAAAGAATGATGATCCGTAACTACTTGGAAAGGACGACCGTACAGGTATGAGCGGAATCGCTGTACAGCGAAGACGAGTGCAAGGCATTCTTGTTCGGTCACAGTGTAATTGCGTTCCGGCTTACTTAAAGTGCGACTGGCATATGCGATCACGTGTTCCACTTGATTACATCGCTGTATCAGGACTGCACCTATGCCAATGCCGCTTGCGTCGGTGTGAACTTCAGTCGCCGCAGAAGGATCGAAGTGCCGCAGGATAGGCTGCGACGTGAGCAAGAACTTCAGTTGGTTGAAAGAAGTTTCACAATCAGGAGTCCATTCAAAACTAGCACCTTGGCGGAGAAGACAGGTCAGTGGAAAGGCAACTTCTGCAAAGGCGGGAATAAATCGGCGAAAGTAAGAGCAGAGGCCCAAGAAGCTCCGAAGCTCCTTCACTGAGCCAGGTGGTTTAAAAGCTCTAACAGCCGCTGTCTTATTCGGGTCGGGCCTGATGCCATCCTTGTTGACGAGATGTCCCAGCACCAGTGTTTGTCGAGCTCCGAAATGACACTTCTTTGCATTAAGAACCAAGCCAGCATTTCGAATACATTTCAAAACCAGCTCTACCCTTTCGTTATGTTCACTGAATGTACGCCCGAAGATAACAACGTCGTCAAGATAACACATACAGATGTTCCACTTCAGGCCGCGCAGAATGGTGTCCATGAATCTTTCAAATGTAGCGGGCGCGTTACATAGACCAAAAGGCATCACGTTAAATTCATATAGTCCATCCGGAGTAACGAAAGCCGTCTTTTCTTTGTCCATTGAATGCACAGGTATTTGCCAATAGCCTGAGCGTAAGTCTATGGACGAAAAGTAGGATGCTGAATGGAGGCAGTCTAGAGCGTCATCAATGCGTGGGAGAGGGTAGACATCTCTCTTTGTGACGGAGTTTAGACGGCGATAGTCCACACAGAATCTCCAGGTACCATCCTTCTTTTTGACTAGAATCACGGGAGCCGCCCAAGGACTCGATGATTCTCGAATGACACCCTTCTGCAGCATATCACGCACTTGTTCATCAATTATCTTGCGCTCAGACGGCGACACTCGGTAGGGTTTCTGGCGGATGGGCTGTGCTGTTCCCGTGTTTATCCTGTGGAGAATCCGAGACGCGGGAATCGAGGGCGCATGGTCATGGGAAAAATCGAAAATCGTCACGTATTTTGACAAAACGTCCAGAAGCATGCGGCGTTTGTCAGTAGTAAGTGACTTGTCGATCATAGGTAAAAGTTTTGAATCGGCCGTAGAAGTATTGGCTGAGGCCCCACCGGGAGCATCACTGAGGGCAGCCACTGCCATCGGTGAGTATGTTTTGAACTTGGCAAGCTTCAGTCCTCCTGGTAGAACCACCGACTCAGCTGAACAGTTTACCGCCCATAGTCCTGTGCGTCCTTGAACGAGTGACACTATGCAATGCGGCACCAATGTGTTCTTCTTAATGCAACTGAGATGAAAGGGCTCCACCAATGCGTCGAACGCACTGTCATTGTTGTCAATGCGTGAAGAGTATACAGGAACACATACTGCAGAGAATGCCGGCACAATGCTATCTTCACTGACCCGGAGCGCACCGTGCTCCCTGTCTGAATTCTCTAATAGTTCTCCAGGGGCAGCATCACATATGTACACCTCTCCATTTCTACAATCAACAGTGGCGCCACACATTCGAAGGAAGTCAATCCCCAGGATTATGTCGTGTGTGCTCCTTGGAAGAATCGTAAACTCTGTGACAAACACTTGATCACCCAAGCACACTTCTGCGGTACAGACACCAATGGGACACAGCGAGTTACCACCAACGCCACAGAATGTTGTTGCCTTCTCCCACAAAAACATCACCTTTTGTCCTAAACGGTGTTTAAAAGCAGCACTCATAATCGAAACTGTAGCACCAGTGTCCACCAAAGCCATCGTACACACACCATCAACAAAAACTTCTACCTTGTTCTTGAACATCAACACAGACGGGGGTATTTCGTTTTGCAGCAAGTCACCAGCGACCTCACCCCCATCGGCCGCACTGTTTAGTTTTCCTGGTGTGGTGACGATGGGCGGCGCCGTGGCGATGGAGACCGGTGGGATCGAGGCGCAGGAGGTGGCGTCACACTTCGATCAGAGGCAGGGGAGTTGTTGCGCCAGTGTCCGTGCCAGGAGCTGCTGCCGGGTCTTGAGTCGGTGGGCCAGTGTCCTTGAAAAGGTGGGACAGCAGGTTTATCGGTCAAGCTTGTCCACTGATCATAGCGTGGTATGCGCGAACGATCGCAATACCTCGATATGTGACCAGTCAGACCACAGTTGTAGCACACAGGCGCAGGACGAGGTCGTCGCCGTTCTTCGAAGTGTTCACGTCTGCGAGCGTTCGCGTAAGCCCGAGATTCAATGAAATCAGTTGTCGGTGGGTGGTATGAGCGTACGGAACGGAAACGTTGAGGGTACTGTGATCGCTCGTAAAAAGCCGGACTTGACTGCTGAATACGCCGAGGCCCTGCAACCTCCGTTGCGTTGACGGATGGATGTTCATAAACTGTAAGCTGTGGGGCAGTGGTGTCCTGCGGGAAATAGGATGGAGACGTGGCAGCTGCCCGTTCACGTGTCATTTCGCCATGTCTGAGTAACTCTTCCCGAACAATTTGGCGGATGGTTGCCGAAAGGTCAACAGTTGAGGCAGCTTCTATGCTGGCTACTGAGGTGACATTTGCCAGACGACCAAACTTAGGCGCTATTCTGCGCTGCTTCAGGGTTTCAAACGTGCGGCAGTGCCGTACAACGTCAGACACTGAAGTCAGGCTTTCCCTGCTAATAAGGAAGTTGTAAACATCTTCTGCAATTCCCTTCAGCAAATGCCCCACCTTGTCCTCTTCCGACATGCTGGAATCGACTTCCCTACACAGCCTCAAAATCTCTTCAGTATACACGGTGCAGGTCTCACCGGATAGCTGGGCCCTCTGTGCAAGACTCTGCTCGGCAAGCTTCTTTTTTGCAGCTGAGTTGCCGAAACACTTCTTGATTTCTTCAACAAAGCGTTCCCATGTTGTCAGAATATCTTCATGGTTCTCATACCAAACGAGGGCAACATCAGTGAGGTAGAAAACAACGCGTGACAGTTGGGAGGCAGCATCCCATTTGTTGCAGTTGCTTACTCGCTTGAAATGTTTGAGCCATGAGTCCACGTCGTCGTTGGCCCTCCCGGAGAAGGTTCGTGGCTCTCTGTGATACGGCCAAGAACTGCTGGGGACTGGTTCCCGAGCTTCTGTTTCATCAGGCATGATGGCCAAAGAAGGAGGCAGGCCGGCGAGGCGACGACTCCGGCGAAATCCGAGGGGTAGCGGTCCCGTCGTTGGTTCCTATACCCAGCACCTCCACCACTCTGTTACGACCTCAGTAGGCGTCTGGGGGTTTATTGATACACGGTTCGAGGGACGAGCCGTATCGGCGCAGGCAGATGATGATGATCTTCTTCTTCCACCCTCCTTGCTTCTTTTTCCTTCTTCGTCCGGCACATACGTGGCGTAACAATATGTTCCACATTTTTCCGTTTTTCTTGGTCGCCTCCGCTGGCGGCGCGTCTTACCCATACCCAGTAACAATGTCAGAATTACCCGCTCGTTTCCGGCGGCTATCCGTCGCTCCTTTCTAGTTCCTCTCCTTCTTCTGCTTCTTGTTGTCTGTTGCTACCTCGTTCGCCCGCTTGTCTTTTTTTTTGGAGGGTCTTTAAACTGTGAGGGTGACCCTCTGCTACGGGAACTTGTATCATTTCACTTACATCCTCCGAAGAAGGCTGGTCCACCAGCCGAAACTGTTAGGATTAAATAAATATTTTATTGTTTTGTTTCCTATACTGCATTATTCTCGAAGTTTATATATTGTCACGTTGCTTAAGACAAACTTGGTTTATTGGGTTCGTTCAGTCGACTAGCCAAGCAGCAGCTCAGACAGATCGTCTTTGTCTTCTTCCACTGCCGGATCTCACCCAAGCATATTAGGTGGCATTAGTCCCCCCTTTGAAAGCATCGACTCGATGCTCGTAACGAAAAAAAATGAAGGCATACACACGCAGATACAGAGAACCAAAAGAGGAAGAGTGCCAGTACTCGCAGCGCAACTGAGGAAATTTCACCAATGCTTGCGTTAAGCGCAAAAAAAAGGCATAAAAAACACAGGAGAACACGAACAGCAGCAGCAGCAGCAGCACAATGTCACGGCATGTCGCAACACATGAACCACGAGGGCTACTGTGTGAAGTAGGGCTTCAGCCTAACGACATGCACGGTTTCGGGCCTAAGCTGTCGACGAGAAGACGCTGCGCCGTCCGGAAATACCTCGTAGGTAAGATCGGTGACACGTCTAAGAACCTTGTACGGTCCAAAATAACGACTTAGGAGTTTTTCGGATAAGCCTGGTCGCCGGACAGGGGTCCATACCCACACACGGTCCCCAGGGTGGTAGGTGACGTTTCGATGGCGGAGGTTGTAACGTCGTGCGTCTTCATCTTGTTGGTGACTGGTGTTTATGCGGGCTAGCTGACGAGCTTCTTCGGCGTATTGAGTGTATTCCTCAGCGTCTGGAGCGATTTCATTGCTTTGGTCACACGGAAGCATAGCATCGAGCATGGTTCACACGTTGCGTCCGTAAACGAGTCGGAAAGGCGGAAATCGCGTTGTTTCTTGCGTTGCCGTATTGTATGCAAACGTGATGTATGGAAGAATTTCGTCCCAGGTTTTGTGTTGTACGTCAACGTACATTGACAGCATGTCCGCTATGGTCTTGTTAAGCCTCTCTGTCAATCCATTCGATTGCGGGTGATAAGCCGTCGTTTTTCGATGAGTTGTGCAGCTCAATTTAAAAATGTCCTCCATCATTCGTGCTGTAAATGACGTCCCTCTGTCCGTAATCACGCACGACGGGGCACCATGCCGTAGGACGATTTGGTGCACGAAGAACTGCGCGACTTCAGAGGATGTGCCACGGGGTAACGCTTTTGTTTCAGCATACCGAGTGAGATAATCTGTCGCAACTATAATCCATTTGTTCCCAGAGGACGACAAAGGGAAGGGTCCAAGAAGGTCCATTCCCGCGAGGTCAAACGGTGTCTGTGGTGGTGCTATCGGCTGGAGCAGGCCTGCGGGTCTCACAGGCGGAGTCTTGCGACGCTGGCACTCACGGCAGCCTTTCACGTATCGATGTACACTTGTTGATAGTCGCGGCCAGTAATACTGTTGGCGTACTCTGGCGAGTGTTCGCGAATAGCCCAAATGTCCTGACGTGGGCTCGTCGTGGCATGCAAGGAGGATCTCGTCCCGCATTTCGGTAGGAACAACGAGTAGGAAGGCTTTGTCGCTACCACGGGCGTTTTTCTTGTAAAGAATGCCTCTTCTTAAACAAAAGAGGACAGTTCGCGAGCAACTGGCACTCACGGCAGCCTTTCACGTATCGATGTACACTTGTTGATAGTCGCGGCCAGTAATACTGTTGGCGTACTCTGGCGAGTGTTCGCGAATAGCCCAAATGTCCTGACGTGGGCTCGTCGTGGCACGCAAGGAGGATCTCGTCCCGCATTTCGGTAGGAACAACGAGTAGGAAGGCTTTGTCGCTACCACGGGCGTTTTTCTTGTAAAGAATGCCTCTTCTTAAACAAAAAGAGGACAGTTCGCGAGCAATGTGTCGAGGGACTTGAGAGTTCCGGCCTTCCAAGGAATCAATAGCTGGGCGTAATTCGTCGTCTGCCCGCTGTTTTGACATAAATTCGGAATCGCTGAATGCTCCGAGAAAGGCATCTTCATCCTCGGAGCCCCTGACAGCGTGCCCCACAGGCGCTCGAGAAAGCGCGTCGGCATCTTCATGTTTGCGCCCTGACCTGTACACAATCGTAATATCGAACTCCTGCAAACGCAAACTCCACCGAGCGAGACGGCCGGATGGATCTCTGAGATTTGCCAGCCAGCAGAGCGAGTGGTGATCAGTCACCACTTTGAAGGGACGACCGTAGAGGTAAGGCCGAAACATGGTCGTCGCCCACACAACTGCGAGGCATTCTTTTTCCGATGTAGAATAGTTGGTCTCGGCTCGAGAAAGAGTACGACTGGCGTAAGCTATTACATGTTCAACGCCACCGTGTCGTTGTACAAGGACAGCGCCAAGTCCGACGTTGCTGGCATCTGTATGAATTTCTGTAGCAGCGTCCTCATCAAAATGGGCAAGAACAGGGGCTGTTTGCATTCTCCGCCGTAGCTCTGTGAACGCTGCATGTTGTTCTGCGCTCCAAGTAAAAGGCACGTCATCCCGAGTGAGTCGCGTAAGAGGTTCAGCTATCTTCGAGAAGTTGGCGATAAATCGGCGATAATACGCGCACAAGCCGAGGAAACGGCGTACTGCTCTTTTATCTGAAGGAACAGGGAAGGCGGCGACAGCAGCAGTTTTGTCTGGATCAGGTCGCACTCCATCCGCACTAATGACATGCCCCAGAAATTTCAGCTCTTCGTAGCCGAAATGGCATTTTTGGGGTTTCAGCGTGAGTTTAGCTGTGCGAATGGCGTCCAGAACCTTTCTCAGACGCTTCAGATGTTCTTCGAAGCTCTCGGAAAAGATGACCACATCATCGAGGTAGACAAGGCAGCTTTGCCACTTCAAGCCAGCGAGAACTGTGTCCATTATCCTCTGAAACGTGGCTGGGGCAGAACAGAGGCCGAAGGGAAGAACACGGAATTCGTAAAGTCCGTCTGGAGTCACAAACGCAGTTTTTTCTCGGTCTCGTTCATCCACTTCAATTTGCCAATAGCCACTCTTTAGATCGATGGACGAAAAATACTTCGTGCGTCGTAATCTGTCGAGAGAGTCGTCGACCCGTGGAAGCGGGTAAACGTCTTTTTTCGTGACGCTATTAAGCTTCCTGTAGTCAATACAAAATCGCAGCGTTCCGTCTTTTTTCTTCACTAAAACGACTGGCGAGGACCAAGGGCTGCTGGATGGTTGAATAATCCCGTCATCGAGCATATCTTTCACTTGTGTCTGAATAGCCGCACGTTCTTTGGAAGAAACGCGATAAGGCTGCTGCCGGATGGGGCGGACGTCATCGTCGGTAATAATTCGATGCTTGGCGAGGTGTGTTTGATGCACTTTGGAAGAAGAGGCGAAGCAAGACCGAAACTCCTTTAAAAGGTCATGAAGTGCAGCCTTTCTCTTGTCTGACAGCGTCGAATTAATGTCGATGTGGTCTAGGAATTCTTCATCCTCATGCGTTTCCTCGGACGCGAAGCACTCCGTGACGTCGGCAACAGGGTATCCATAGGCTACGGTGGTTCCGCGGAAAAGATGCCGGTGCTCGTAGTTGAAGTTTGTAACTAGTATTTGTGACTGCCCGTTACGGACACGCACAACACTTCGGGCAGCACATACACCTTGGAGTAGCAGAAGTGATAGGTTGCTTTCAGCCACCACGTCACCGTCCCGGAGGTCTTCACAAATGACTTCGATGGGAACAGTCGCTCGGGGCGGCAGCGTCACACTGTCGTCAGCAACACGCAGCGCAGGTCTACGGCAGTTATCAGCGTCTCGATCTGTTGCGCCTTGAGTCGAGAAGGTCACGATGCGTTCACGAAGATTTATGATGGCACCGTATTCCCGAAGGAAGTCCATGCCGATAATCAGCTGACGTGAACAGTCGCGCAGAACGAGGCAGCTGAGCACAAACGTTGACGCACGAATTTTAACTCTTGCCGTACAGCGACCCAGTGGTGTGACAACGTGTCCTCCAGCAGTTCGAATTCGCGTTTCATTCCACGGCGTAATCACTTTCCTGAGATCTTTTGCTAGCCTCCCGCTGATAATCGAATAGTCTGCACCAGTGTCTATCAATACATTGACCCGAAAACCGTCAATCAGCACAGGTATGTCAAGTGACACGCGGTCACTGGGTTCAGATGTGGATTTCGGCGTTTCTTCGGTACTGCGATTATTCTCTGGTTGAATGTCTTCCGTGTTGCGTGCAAGCGTCGATGGGAGGTCTTCCGCACTTTGAGTCCCAGCGACCTTGCCCCCGAAGGCCGCTGCCTTCAGTTTTCCCGACGGGGGCTTGGAGAGCGTTCCCGTGCCGTCACCTCGAAACGTGACCCAGTGGCTGCGGGTCTCCTCGGAGATGGTGACCGTGATTGACGTCGTGTAAAGGGTGCACGCTGTTGCGCGAGATACTCTTCGATGTCCCTCGGCCTTTGACCAATTTGGGGACAATGTGAATTGACGGAAAATCCACGCAGGCCAAGTTGCCGGTATGGGCATTCGCGGTAAATGTGACCAGCCTCACCGCAATGATAGCAGAGGGGTCGTCTGTCCGGCGTACGCCAGAGATCAGACTTGCGCGTCGGTGCACGGCGACCATCGATGCCCAAACCAGCGTGCGCCGACTAAATCGCGACTGACGGCATCATTGTCTGGATCGGGACGTATGGAACTGTCTGAAGCGGAACGTGCGGCACTGTCTGGATCGGGACGTGCGGCACTGGCTGGGTCGGTACTCCTTGACCAGAACGAGGCGTGGCAGATTGCAAGGCTTCCGCGTACGTACGACGGCGACTGTCAGTAGACACAGGAGCCGTTCCCGGATCAACCGACATCAGCGGAAAACGATGGGCGTGCAATATCTGTTGGACCTCGTCACGGATGACACTGGTGATAGAACCAACATCGATTGGTCTTGTCCCGTACATCTTTTCCATTTCTTCCCGGACGACAGATCGGATGATCTCGCGAATCCATTCGGGGCTCTTGCTCCCAGGGGTGGTGAAAATTTCGGGGGTTGAGGCAGCATTCACTTGACGGTCAAACAGGGCAGACGATGGTGCAGTACTTGCTCCATTGTTGCCGCTTCAGTAAGGAACTCAGCAACACTCTTAGGGGGACTACGCACCAAACCAGCAAAAAGTTGTTCCTTCACACCACGCATGAGGTGGCGCAACTTTTTTTCTTCTGCCATAGGAGGATCCGCTCGCTTAAAAAGCCGTGTCATGTCCTCAACGTACATCGAGACGGTCTCGTTTGGCATCTGGATGCGTGATTGTAGTGCACGCTCCGCTCGTTCGCGGCGGTCGGGACTCCTGTAGGTCTCCAGAAGGCGACGCTGGAACTCGCGCCAAGATGTCAGAACATCCTCCCTGTTCAAAAACCACGTCTTGGCACCGTCCTTCAGGCAAGTGTACACGTTCCGGAGCTTCGCGGCATCATCCCAGTAATTTATCGCTGCGACACGTTCGAACTCACTCAGCCAGTCGTCAACATCTTCATGCTGCTCTCCATGAAAGGGGCTAGGCATGAGCGGGTTCTGGACGGTGCGGTAGATCGGCGTGGAAGGCGTCGGAGCTTGCACGGGATCTTGTGTCGAAGTCATAGTCGCTGCGTCAGTGGTTGGCGTCTCAGGTGGTAGGCCTCGTTGGCGGCGGCTTACTCTGTGAACAGGAGTGTCCACGGGTGCAGGGCTTGTGTTCCGGCTGCTGGACGGGGTCTTGGGCATCGGGTGGATCGTGAGACGTCGTACCCAGCGACTCCACCAGTCTTGTCACGTTGCTTAAGACAAACTTGGTTTATTGGGTTCGTTCAGTCGACTAGCCAAGCAGCAGCTCAGACAGATCGTCTTTGTCTTCTTCCACTGCCGGATCTCACCCAAGCATATTAGGTGGCAATATATATATATATATATATATATATATATATATATATATATATATATATATATATATTGTGAGGAATATTCATGCGCGTCATTTTATCAAATGTACATACTCATCATCATCAGCCTGACCTGTGTTGTGGGGCAGAGGCTTGGCAAGTAAAAGAAGTGTTTTGCAGCCAAAACGTTGCCTTACAAGTGGTTAAGAGTGCTTTCCGGTCCCCTGGTCCTCTTTCTGCAGCGCTTTTTCGTTATCATCGACTACCAACCATCCCTGAAGCTCCGGTCGGGTCGCCGTCTGCGCAGTCAGCCCACGGTCATGTCGCAAGATGAGCACAACAACACGGCTCCATCCAACCCGCCTACACCCCTGAGCATGTCTGCACGGACTGTCACCGCCCCTCAAAAATACCCCCCGATGTTCGCCGGCCTTCGCAGTGAAGACGTTGAAGACTGGTTGGATGAGTACGACCGAGTGAGTGCGCTTAACTATTGGCGTGATTCTGTGAAGCTGTCCCGCGTACAGTTCTATCTGACGGGGGTCGCTAAGACATGGTTTATCAACCATCAACTGGATTTCTCGGACTGGCCTACCTTTAAACAGCAGCTCCGTCAGATATTTGCCAACCCTTCTGTCCATGCAGATATAGCCAAACGAAAGCTTGCTCAACGAGTTCAGCACTCCGGCGATTCTTATACCTCGTACATTGAAGATGTCCTCGCCCTATGCCGTCGCATCGACAGCTCGACGGCGAAACATGACCGCGTTGGCCACCTGCTCAAGGGCATAGGCGCCGTCGCATTTAACGATTTAGCGGCAAATAACCCCACCACGGTCACGGATATCATCAGTACGTGTCAGCGAATCGATGACCTTCAACTTATATGTTTACAGCCTGACACAGGAGATCTCAGGCCAACGCATGACAATGAGCTCCGGTCGTTGATACGGTTCATGATCCGCGAGGAGCTGCAGCTCCAGGCTACCTCGTCGTCTTATGAGCTCCGCATAACGCCTTCTGCAAGCAGCCTCCGCAACATCGTCAGGGAGGAGCTGGCGTCCATGACGTGTGAGTAAGCCCCGAGCTCGCATACCACTCCAAAGCCGACATACGCTCAGGTAGTTGCAGCGTCACCTTCTCAGCAATCACCGCAGTATGTGTCAACTACGCTGAATGCTCTGTCAACTACGCTGAACCTCACTGAATGCTCTTGCCCCAAGGCCACCGCCCCCTTCTTTCCATTCCTTGCGTCCAACTCGACCGATTTGCTATTATTGCGGAATACGTGGCCACATCTGAAGGTTCCGTCGCCGACATCAACAAGACGAAAGGCGGGGCTATGGTGACTTCGAGAGAGATGAGTTTGCCCCTGCTCCACAACATCGCCACCCATATCAACTGTACCAACGCCGCTCACCATCTCCACAGCACTTCGATGCAGCCAGTACATTCCGCTCCTCACGCCGTCGTTCCCCGTCACCTATGCGCCGTTCCTTGTCACCACTTCGTCCGGCTACCACGGCGTCTGATCACCACCCGGAAAACTAAACAATGCAGCTTCAGGAGGGAAAGCTGCATTTGGCGTACTGCATGTAACTCCTCCGGAACGCCCTTCAATTGTACTTTCAGTGTGTGTAGAGGGTATATGGACTGAAGCCTTGGTGGACACAGGTGCATCGCTCTCAGTTATTAGTATGGACTTGTGTTCCCGTTTGCGCAAAGTGAAGACACCATATGATGGCCCTCCCCTTCGCTGTGCTAATGCAGTTTTCGTTCAGCCTTCTGGTGTTTGCACAGCACGAGTTTTTATTGAGAGCATCCTTCACCATATACAGTTCCTCGTTCTGTCATCGTGTACTAATGCGCTCATTTTAGGGTGGGACTTTCTTTCTTCAGTTTTAGCCGTGATATCTTGCCGTCAGAGGATCATTCGTATGTCAGATACTGCGCTTTTGTCCGGTAAAGATGCTCATAGTCCGCGCTTCGTCACCGCTGATGACTGTTTTATTCGTCCAGGCAATGAGCATATTCTGACCCTGACATCAGATAAGATCAGTACTGGTGATGTGTTCCTAGCACCGTGTGGAAGCTACATCTCTGGTGGGCTTACCATCGCTCCTAGCTTGGTGCGCTTTCATGATGGCAGAGCATTAGTTACGGCAGTTAACCCTACTTCATTGCCTGTTGCACTGCCCCAGGGCACCAGTGTGGTTTGCTTCACAGACACCGAACCACTGTCTCTGGTGCCCCTTCACGCAGATGCACCATCTTTCTCCACGAGTACTGATGACGATGCTACAATGGTTGCTTTAACAGCCACAATAAATCCTGATCTCACGGCAGCGCAAAAGCAAGAACTTTTGGGTATCCTTCAAAAAAACAGAGCTTCATTTGATGTAAATTCAAAGCTTTTGGGTCGCACTTCCGTCGCCGCACATCGAATTGAAACGGAAGGCAATACAATTGTACACCGCCGCCCATATCGAGTGTCATCCGCAGAGCGAAAAATCATGGAGAAAAACGTTGCTGATATGCTCAAACGAGTTGTTATCCGGCCTTCGTCCAGCTCTTGGTCATCCCCTGTAGTGCTAGTCCGAAAGAAGGACGGTTCGGTGCAATTCTGCGTTGATTATCGAGCACTTAATAAGATCACGCGAAAAGACGTGTACTGGATCCCACTAGTCGGCGGCGCACTTAACTGTCTGCAAGGCGCTGAATTTTTCTCCAGCCTGGATTTACGGTCTGGTTATTGGCAAATACCTATGCACGAAGCGGACAAAGAAAAAACTGCATTTGCAACACCAGACGGGCTGTATGAATTCAATGTGATGCCATTCGGTTTATGTAATGCTCCTGCCACGTTTGAATGCATGATTGACACAGTTCTACGCGGCCTAAAATGGAAAACATGTCTTTGTTTTCTAGATAACATCGTCATTTTCTCCACTTCTTTTCGTCAGCACCTTGATCGTTTAGACAAAATTTCGACGTGTATTTTTAAAGCTGGACTTCAGCTAAACACAAAGAAATGCCATTTCGCCAACAAGAACATCAAGCTGTTGGGCCATCATGTCGGCAAAGATGGCGTTCGCCCGGATCCTAACAAAGTTGCTGCCGTGAGACGCTTCCCTCGGCCAGAAAATCAGAAACACCTACGAAGTTTTCTGGGCCTGGCGTCCTACTTCCGCCGCTTCATCAGCCATTTTGCTACCATCGCGTCGCCACTGCATAAGCTGCTGACATCTGGAACAACTTTCGCTTGGAACGACGACTGCGAGCGTGCCTTTCAAGCCCTAAAGCATGCTTTAACATCTGACCCTCTTCTGTGCCATTTCGACGAGAACGCACCTAGATGTCTCCACACCGACGCGAGTGGCCATGGCATTGGTGCAGTTCTTCTACAGCGGGATGCTGCTCCACGGGAAAGAGTTGTTGCGTATGCTAGTCGTGCAATTACGGCTGCTGAACAGAACTACTCCATAACTGAGCAGGAGTGCCTTGCTGTCGTTTGGGCCGTACAAAAATTCCGACCGTATCTTTACGGACGCCACTTCAGAGTCATTACAGACCATCACGCCTTGTGCTGGCTATCGTCACTGAACAACTTGTCTGGTCGCCTCGGTCGTTCGGTGCTCCGCCTACAAGAGTACGATTTTGACGTCATCTATAAGTCTGGCAAAAAAAACCAAGATGCAGATGCTCTCTCTCGCTGTCCCGTTTCACTGTCATCATCGAGTACGTCAGGTGATTGCTCGTCTGGCGGGCAAAACTCTGCGTCACCCCTCACAGTATCACAACTTGCGGTTATCGACACGCCGGATTCAAATCACTACACCGAGTTCACCACACGGCAGCGTGATGATCCATATTGCAATAGCATTATTCAATGCCTAAATGGTATATCATCTACTCCTAATGCTAGATTGCGCCGACAACTACGGCAATTTAAGCTCGATAACAATGTGCTCCATCGTTACGTTTACACTACTGACGGACACCGCTGGGTTCCAGTACTTCCGCGTTCTCTACGTCACCAAGTCCTCGAAGCCTTTCACGATGACCCATGTGCAGGCCACTTGGGATTTCACAAAAACACAAAGCCGCATCAGGAAACGTTTCTTCTGGCCTGGCATCTCTACCTTTGTGGCCAAATACGTTGCATCTTGCCATCTGTGTCAACGGCGGAAGCGGCCAACTTCGTCTCCTGGCAGCCTTCTGCAACTCATCTCGTGTCCCGAGACTCCTTTCGCCATTGTTGGCATAGACCTACTAAGACCTCTCCCCATCACACCAGCAGGTAATCGTTTATTTGTGACTGCTGTCGATCACCTGACACGGCGCTACGCACATGTTCTGCTTCAGACGTCGCAGACTTCTTTCTCAACGCCATTGTATTGCGCCACGGTGCACCTCTCGTCCTCCTGAGTGATCGCGGCAAGACGTTCCTGTCCACTATAATCGAACCCCTGCTCACAACCTGTGGTACAGTACATAAGACGACGTCAGCCTACCACCCCCAAACTCATGGGCTGACAGAGAGATTTCATCGGACACTAACAGACATGCTAATAATGTACATCGCACCAAACCACGACAACTGGGATACAATTTTGCCTTTTGTGACGTTTGCCCATAACACCGCTGTTCAAAGAACTACTGGCTGCTCGCCTTTCTACCTCGTGTACGGCCGTTCACCGACATTCACCATCGACGTCTCTTTCCTAAATGTTCCAACTGATGCCTCGGCAACTGTATCAGAGCAGTTCATCACAAGGCTCGAGGAATGTCGGCAACGGGCTCGCCTTAATACAGAAGCCAATCAGCAAGATCGCAAGCAGCGCTACGACAGCTCTCATCGCGACGTCTCCTTCAGTCCTGGGGATGAAGTGTTGCTTTGGATGCCCATTCGTACTCCAGGATTATGCGATAAATTTCAGTCACGCTTCATTGGACCCTATACAATCAATGAACAAACGTCACCAGTGAACTACCGTGTCACTCCCAGCGACCTTTCTTCGGATCGTCGCTGTCGTGGTTCGGAGATTGTCCACGTATTGCGTCTGAAGCCATTCGTTTGACGTTCCGTTTCCGTCTAAGACGCGTCCGGGCTGGCCGCTCAAGCGTGGGGGGAAATAAGTGTGAGCATTATTCATGCTCGTCATTCCATCATATGTACATACTCATCATCATCAGCCTGACTTGTGTTGTGGGGCAGAGGCTTGGCAAGTAAAAGAAGTGTCTTGTGCCAAAACGTTGCCTTACAATATATATATATTAGATCTAACAGACAGTAATGCCAAGGAATGTACAGGGGAAGTTATTAGAACCAATGGAATGTAAATAAGAAACAAAAATGGGTAAAAAAAACCAGCCGTGAGCAGGAATCGAACCTACAACCTTCGAATTACGCGTTCGATGCTCTAACCACTGAGCTATCACAGCGGCCCTCCCTCCATCCACTTTTTTGGGTGTATCCTTGAATTTAGAAGTAGGAGTGACAGTCAGCGCTATCTATAAGCCAAACAACGAGTGTGAAAACACTCTTTTGCGCATGTTTGGCGTCACGTAGAACGTGAACTTATTATGAGCGGGCAGCTGATTAATTGTCCCTCTTATACAACCTAAACACACTAAGTCTGCCAGTACGAGACCCTCGTTCAATGAAATAAGGGAAAGAAGTGTATACCTAAGGGCTCGTTTTTCCGTGTTTTAACACAATATTAATGAGATATAACAGACAGTAATTCCAAGGAATGTACAGGGAAAGTTATTAAAACCAATGGAATGTAAATAAAAAAGAATTGTGGGTGAAAAAATAACCAGCCGTGAGCAGGATTTGAACCTACGACCTTCGAATAACACGTTCGTTGCTCAAACTACTGAGCTACCACAGCGGCCTTCCCTCCATCTACTTTTTGGTGGTTTATAAGTGAATTTAGAAGTAGCAGTGTCGGTCAGCGCTATCTATAAGCCAAGCGACGAGTGTGAAACACTTCTTCATGCGCAAATGTGGCGTCACGTAGCACGTGAACTTATTACGAGCGGGCAGCTGATTAATAGTATCTCGTATACAACCTAATGACACCAAGTCTGCCAGTACGAGACCCTCGTTAATGAATAATAGAAAGAAGTGTATATCTTGGGCTCGTTTTTCCGTGTTTTGACACAATAATAATGAGATCTAAGAGACAGTAATGCCAAGGAATGTACAGAAAAGTGGTGCTGTCTTTAGAACCAAAGCCACCAGCTTCGAATGTGAAGGTCAACTACTGGGTTGAAGATTTTCCTTCCTATCTCAGATGCAGTCTAACACTTGCATCGCGTAACACAGTATGCGTATCATAGGCAACGACAGCTCTGCGTGGAATACGCATCTTACCTAGAACGTAAGCTGGAAAAAAGGACCTTATTAAAGTTGGTTAAAGTCAGTAAATATCTTGTGGCTCCAACAGCAAGTGCAGTTGCGAAGTACCTACTATGCAATTATTCATGATTTAGCGATATTTCGAGCATTGCGCAACACCTACCTAAAGCTATGACCACACGCATGTAGCTAGACGCCTTTTTCATGTTGCGGATAGTGATAAAAGTATCTCTTCTTGCAACTGGCAAAGAACGAACGAAGCTTCATTTTGCCGCGAAGCTTATTAGATAGAGGTTAACTGGTGTCGTAGAAAGAAGGCATCTTACAATGAACTAGCATGCGCACGATAATTCTGTACCGATGGTTAGAAGCTGAAACGTGCCCAACAGCTCTTCTGTGACTTAGCATTGAGTGATTTGTGCAAACTGCGCAAATTTTAACGCGATAGCATTTGCGAGCTCATTCCGCATACACTCGGGCGTCAGCGTCATTGGTTGTAAGTAAAATCATCATCTAGTCCATGCACGAAACATCGAGAGGGATGCAAATAAATTATAAAAAATATTTCTGTTCGAAAAGAGTATCGAACACAGGCTTTCTGCGCGGCATTCCAGTGTTTTACCAGAAAGCCATGTCAAACCTTGAAACTGCTTTGGTAAAAAAACTCATATGATTCTCAAGTAGTAGAAGGCTACGATGGCGAGAGAAGTACAGGGGATTTTTCGCAGTAATTTTAATATACATGAGAAGGAAGAAAAGTGGACGTAAATATAACTTGCCCCGGGTAGGGCATTAACCAGAGACCTTCGAAAAATCCAACAGATGCTCTACCACTGACCTATGGTGGTGGACATACTCCTGTCCACTTTCTAGGGTATATATGTGCATTAAACACGGAGCTGTCAGTCAGCGCCATTTGTTGTCATTGCGTTGAGTGTGGAACACGTTTTGCTTTTTGATGACACGTAACACGTGATAGTATTACGAGCTAGCTACTAACCAATTATACCTCACGCAGTACCTGAAGACATTTAATCTGCTGGAACAATACTCTCGCTATAAATGAAAGAAAGAGGTGTAATTTCAGTTGTTTGTTTTCTTTGCCAGACAGTAATTAGAAGACAAACATAAAATGATCACAAGAGAACTATATGGTATGTTACCAAAAGTAATTGCATTGGAAATGTCAAGAAAGAATTGTCGACTTAACTATTACCGGCAGAGTCTGAACGTGCGACCTTCGAATAAAGTTTGCTACGCTCCAAGAAAATGTGCCCTTTAATTTACACCTATTGTGCTCATTCGTAGCGAGGGCATCGTCTGGCAGATTTGATGCATACAGATAGTATGCGTGGGATAATTGGGGAACAGCCAGCTCGTAATGTGATCACGTGTTACGTGACAACAAGAGGCAAGAATAGTGCTCTACCCTCGACGCAATGGCAGCAGGCGGCGCTGACTGATGCTCCCATGTTTATTGCACATATATACCGTATTTGTCGACGAGGGGATGAACTAGCCGCAGGTCAATAAAAGAGCATCGCACGCGTTATGCGAACTCGCAGGTTCGGATCCTGTCGGTGACAGGTTATTTTTTCTCCATTTTTCTTTCTTCCTATTGACATTACAATTACTTTTATTAACATACGCTATACTTCTCCTGGCATTATTGACTGCTACTTCTCAGTAACATTCTGACAAAAAAAAGGAGCCCTCAAATTTACAGTAATTTCGTTCATGTAGAAGGAGGAGTCTAACACGTTTTACGTCGCGTTGCAGATTCGTAGAATCACAGCATGCGTGAAAATATGATATTTTGCTAAAAGTGGGTAGATGAAATGCTGCTCACCTATTCCAACGTGTAAAGCTAGACAAATGAACGTGGCACCCCACCAACAAGTATTGACTTCTTCGCCGATAAAGAAAAGTAGGAACTATGGAGTTGCTGGTGTGTTTGGGAAGTTTGCACCTCGCGTTTCTGTATACCTCAGTGATGTCCTAAAAGCTCTTCACAGAATGTGGTAGCCGGCTCGTTCTCAGGCCGGATAGGTAGTTGTCGGGCGTGGTGGTCGGCGAATGCGATGCCTTGTGCCTTTGAGTGAGCCGAGACCCACACGAGCTCGATGGCATACGCCAGAGGCTTGTGCTTGGAGAGAATGATGCGGGCTATAGATCTTCCATGCGGGAGCCTTCGTACGCTGACTTCGAATCTGTGACCACGGTGTTCACGGTCAGTTGTAGGTGTTTCAGAGATTTTCCGCAGTGGTGGGGTGTGTCATTCTCTGGCACGAGCTGATGATTATCTTTTCGATGAACGTGGATACCACCGTTGCTCAGTCAGAGTGGTTTCGGAACGAGGCATGCACGCAGGGTTCTCCATAGGGTTCTCGAGACTCCAGCTTTCTGGCCAGGATTCGCACGGTTTGTCTCCCTTCTCCTGTCCCCGGTTGCATGTTCTTGGGGAGTGGCTCGTTTTGAATGGGCTCTTTCCTGTGTTCGGGAAGGGCCACCCTGGTTGGCGGTGGTTTTATCTGCCAACTTATTTTCCATAGAACGACCCAGCCGTGCTGCATTTGGCTTAGCCATATGCTTTGGATCGACAAGTGAGCCAAAATCAGTTCCTCCACCGTATTAGGGGCACCTATGGCCCGCCCTTATTGCGATGACGAGTATATGGTCTACATGCTCATTGTGAAATATGATTCAATTGTTTAGTGGCTTAAATTCATAAAGACCTTAAGGGTAGACACAAATCTCGCAAATACGTACATTTTGTTTTCATATATATGCTCTATCTTCAATCATATAAAAAAGTGATGCATTCAAACGTAGTAATCATCAATCAATCAATCAACCACTTATTTAACATGCCCAGGAAGAACCATTAGGACTTTGATCAGGCACACGCAAATATTAGGCATTGCCCCGCCGTGGTGGTCTAGTGTCCAAGACATTGGGCTGCCGACCCGCAGGTTGCGGGATCGAATCTCGGCTACAGCGACTGCATTTTCGATGAAGGCGGAAACTCTGTTGGCCCGTCTGCTCATATTAGGGACATGTCAAAGAACCCTGGTAGTCGGACTTCCCACAGCCCTTCACTACGGCGTCTCTCATAACCATAGGGTAGTTTTGGGACAAACCCCAGATACTACTGGTAAATAAAGTAAAACAATAAAATAACCAAATAAATAACCACTACAATGCAGCCTTCAGGAAGTGAAATGAATTTATAAGAGCCAGAACGCCGAGACGAAAAGAAATCACCGTGAAAAGGGAAGAATAAAAAGACAAATTGAGAATCATTGAATGGGAGGAAACAATAATGCCGAATATGCACAACATTGCGGAAGGCTTCCGGAAAGACGAAAACTGGAAGAAGTTATATATATTCTGCAAAACTATGGCAAGACAGTGCAAAGCTAGGATAAACACAATGCCTGTGGAGAATAACAAATATCAGTATAAAGAAAGTCTACATTACAGATGATTAGTATTCTGTAAATGGCAGAGTGTAGGAAGAAGCTGGCAGGTACATGAAACGGTCGATCCTCTCGGGTTAACTAGCGCTGAATTTGAACAGTACTCGTGCAAAGGCCATGGTATAAGCTGCCCGCCAAGAGGTATAAGCTCCCTGAAAATAACTGCGATTACAATATAAATTACACCAGCTCTGTAAAGTCACGCTCTTGGGCGTAGACGACTTCAGCACCCCGCGTTCTCCGGAAGTGAGTAGGAGTCGGACTCCTTCGAGGTTCCGCGAGATCTCCAAGCCGCGCGCACACTTCGCGTCTAGACTTCCTGCCAGCGCCTCCACTGGTTCGGCGTCAGCCGGAACCCTTTCCCTAGGCCGACCCTCTTTCACTTTCCATGGCTTGACCACCACCGCAGTACGAAGCTTTCTTGCGTGTGGGAGAACTACGAAGCTGTGAGATGCAGAGGGAAATACGTTTCACTTTCCGTTATCCCCCTCAGATTCCGGAACTTGCAATGTCCAGATAACTCCTCCTGCGGAGAAGCGAGATAGAATTGATCGTACCCCGGCGCGTTGGAGCTTGGTTCAAGGGGAAATAGCTGCGCACCGAGTGGTGCGACCGAGGGCATTTTCTTTAGCGCTTCGCCGCCCTGGCTTGGGTGGTGCTTACGGTTGATGGAGTAAATTTTCATATTGAAGGTTGTGGTGAACGAGTGTGCTTATTCTTGAGCGACGTTTAGGCTAAGGGCTGGCGAATACTCGACACCTCCAATATGGAATTCAGGTAGCGTGGTGTTCGATTTGAGTCACCAGGCACTTGTACTATTGAAAAATATAAACACCGCTGGACTTCACAAAACGCCCTCAAAACCCACACACAAAAAAACAGCCCTGCTTAATATCTCAAAATAGAAAGAATGATACAAAAATTAGTTTATGTTGACAAATTGCACTTTTGCGCTCTTTTCAAATGTATCGCAGTGTTATAATGCATAGGCCAGAGCACGACATTTTATATCAGGCCAATTAATGTGATTCAGCAGAGCGCCTAAACTGTGCCAGACCAAATAATCAGAGCTATCATGACGGGAGGAGAATGAGGCAGTTGGAAAATTAAGAAGAAATGTGCAGAAACAAAGAAACTGAGCACTATTCTTGAGTATCCAAAAACAAAGCCTCTGCAGAGAACACCGTGCAATTAGTTTTTGTTTCTCTTACCAATTATGACAGCATGTTGAGAGCAATAAACTATAACGATAAAAATACGTAAGAACTACTAGCGCGTCTTGTGAGTGGCTGTTTTTGTAGTTGGGAGCATTCTCGGCAAAGACAATGATGTTTTTGAACCCCTTTTATACCAAGCAGCTGTCCACCATTCATAACAGTGAAATAGCTGCATTAAAACAGCCACACAACGGTTCAGCCGGTACAATCGTTGCACGGAGCCTGCAATAATTGTTAAGCAACCGGTGTAATTCATCATTATCTGCTCGTAGCCTCGGTAGCACTGGACCAGTGGCAGCACCTGTAGCAGCTGTTGTCGGAATTTGTCGCCGTATCCGCCAGCGATACTGCGAAGTTTTCGCTGAGCATATCTGTACGCACCCACAATCTCTGGAGATCATGAGAGAGATAAAGATGCAAGGAAAGGCAGGTAGGTTAACCAGACGCACATCCGGTTTGCTACCCTGCACTGGGGAAGGGATAAAGGGGAGAAAAGAGGTTGCAGAGAGATGAGATGAGAAGGTACACACAATCACGAGCACACTCGGGGAGCACACACAGTCTACATGCGGTCGCTCAGGTTTGTTGATTTTAGGTAAATTAGCAGTGCTTTAGTTGCTCTCTGCGCAACTGAGGCAGATGCCCAAGTTTGTATTTCGCCAATATCGCCTCGCACGTTTATTATTTTCACTTTTGTTTCTTTCGGTTTTCTTTCCACAAAGGCTGTCAGAAATGCTCAGCGGAGACGGCCGCTCATTGTTCCAGAAGGTTCGCGATCATTAGCGATGATTCTCTTGAGATAACGCGAAAGACGTGAACACTCGAGCTTACTTCAAAACCTTCGTGGCGACCACTAATAAGACTGGCATATTTGACAGCATATATATAAGTAGCGACGTGCTTCACAGCTTGTCAGTTGATAGACGGCCGATGCTCTGTTTGCCGCTATCAGTGCCAGTGTCTTGCTACAATCTGATTTTCCTTTTACGTGGGTACAGGTTCGGCTCAATAAACACTTTAAGCTGAACATCCAATCTACTCCCTTCGTCCTCTTCACGACACCACGGCAATATACTCTCCTTCACTCATTTGCAAGCATGCACGTACTTTTTTTAGATTTACGATAGGAGAAGGGTACTCGTCACTGCAGTAAGTAGTAAGCGAGTTGTTTACCTCTTATTGGAACTCCGCATAATGCCAATGTTCAGGTCTTATAGAAAAATGGCATAAGATCTCAATTACCAATGTGTGTGTGAATATGTATAACAAATTAGATGAAGCCTATAGAGCCTGGTTGGCTACTACTGTCCTCGATGAGGTCAATTTTTAAGTGACTCACTGATTAGCGTTAGCAATCTGTCAGCGTACTGGAGAAGCGTTAGTCAATGCGGGATCTGCCTTCTGTGCTGCAACACTCAGCGCCGCTGGCAATGACCTAAATGGAAACATTGTATAAAAGCAAGACAGTGCAATGCGGCTTATATTGCTCGACAGGAAGTTTAGAGGCATGCACGAGGAGCCACCATTACTTCTATTCTGAGGCAGAAGTGCTTAGCTGGATCGAAAAGGTCGTGGTGAGCTGCTGCCAGAAACCTTCGAACCAACGGCAGGCTAAAATCAAAGTCGTTGTGCTGGCCATAATGTTGTTTTTCTCTCCCTCTCTACATAAGTCAACACCCAAGAAGTGAGTGAGCAAGGGCGAGGTGTTTTTCGAACCCGGCTCAGTGGTTTACGGACTTATTTACAAAGTGTTTCGGCTGTGCTCTCACTTGGCGTCGATATAGTTCTCGAATGAGCTATCACTCGAGGTTATAAACATGTGGTGGTTTTCATTCGTAGCTGTTGAACGCTGGTGATACAATTAGCAAGCGTGTTGCAAGGTCGCGAAAAATTGATGCAATGGTGACCTTTTCTGCCATATGAGTGCTCTAAAGACCTCTCGAATAAGTATTGTTAACGCTCCTGTAGAAACAGAGACAAAGAAAGAAATGAAAGGAATTCGGGAAAAGCAGGACAAATTACTATGTTCAGTTTTCTAGCTCACACGCGAGAAAAAGAATAAGCATGTAAAAGAGCGAGTGTAAATGCTTTCCTGCGGCCTCCAGACTGCTGTCGTCAACTATGAGCGTGGGAAGCTGACTTTAGTCTCGTCCTCCTCCCTGGCTGATTTAACTCTGCTAAACTGGTGACTCACATAATATGTAATAATATTAAAAGTTTTAGCTGCAATACCTTTGAATCCCCTAGCTTTTGTTGAAAGTTTCATTGCGAAAACATGCACTAAATTACTTGAAATGTTCGATAGTTTGACGTGCAAGGAGTGTTGAACCGAAGAAGACGGACTACTTGATAATCAACTTCCTCGCTTTAAATGCATGAAAATAAAAAGAACGCTCTAACGTGCTGGAGCTACTGAACAATTGGCCACTTTCCGTGGAAGCACGGCTTGAACACTGTCCGCATTGCTCGTCCAAGATCCTTGATAAATGCGAGGAGGAGGAGAAGGAATAAATGAGGAAGGACAGGGACAGGGCAATGCGAGCTTGTGCGAACGCTTATGACAAGTGACACAGTCCCCAATGCACCAGTGAATTCGATGCTCATTTCCTGTTTTTTCTGCCCTCTCTGCTCTGATGCTGTCTCTCTCTCTCTCTCTTGCCTTTGTATATCCATTTCCAAATATCCTAGTGCAGCGCAGCCATCGAGATGCTGTTCTGCTTAGCAGCGTACCTTCAGGCTTTTTGTTACTTTCCTTTATTGGTAAAAAATGAACACTCTAGATTGGATCATTATAAAAGTTGAGTTCCGAGTCTATGAAATTCTCAAAACAGTACGTCAGGAATGTACCTTCAATGACTCGCACTTGTTTCGTTTTCTACAAGGGGCCTTACCCACCCGCATGCTTTACCACTTGATATACTAGGAGAATTTAGAAGAAAAATTTTGACTTTCAGTCATCTGTGAGCGTCATGAATATCCATTCATTGCAGGGCGCGGGATCGAATCCCGGCTGCGGCGGCTGCATTTCCGATGGAGGCGGAAATGTTGTAGGCCCGTGGGCTCAGAGTTGGGTGCACGTTAAAGAACTCCAGGTGGTCGAAATTTCCGGAGTCCTCCACTACGGCGCCTCTCATATTCATATGGTGGTGTTGGGACGTGCAAGGAGGCGCCTTTTTCCTTTCAACTTTGAGGCATCCATGGTGTGTGTGTATGTGTGAGTGTTCCTTCATCCAAGCAGCGCCTCTTCTACGCGCTCTAAGAATAAAAAAACTAAATGCCAGTCTTTATTGCGTGTATTCACGGTACTGACGGTGCGGGAAGTAGCTGTAGTGGACTGTGGTGTTGCTTCAAGCTCCACAATCTTAAGGCAGATGGGCACAACAATTGAACGCGCCGCCTAATGCACGCGTTGCTTAGAAGAGCCTGGAAACTCTCATAAATATGCAAACGATGCTTCTGTCATAGTAGCCGAGTGTTGTGAATATGCAATAACACGAAGAAAAAATGCAGGGAAAGAAAGTTGCTGCAACAGTAAAGATGCGGTGGCCTCCAGACACCGCGTAAACAGAAGTTGTTACCAGCATGTGGTACGGTCTGCGCCTCTGCTTAGCCCGAGGCCGTCTCCTCTGAGCTCGTGCGAAAATACGCAACCCTGGAAGGGGGTACTTAAGCTCGCGACCCGAACGGGCGCCTCCTGAGTTATGGCTTATGCATGCCATAACGGTATAAGTCTGCGATTTCAGAGGGTGACGATATGAACATCGAGTAAGCGCCGTAATATTACATGCTATCGTGTGAAAAAGATGGCTGTTCTCACGATTTAGTATGGCTGAATTTTAATGGTGCCGACCCAAATCAGCAGCATTAAAAAATGGCCCCCATGAATGACCGGTCAATGCGAGAACTTGCGGACTGAGTGACCAAGATAATTACCTGCACGGTGATATTACGTGACTGCCACCCGTCAGGAGGCTTCGATAATCGTAGCAAAATGTGGTCAAGTTCTGAGAGCGGGGCTCCAATGCACCTTTCTGAGTTACTGTAAACACTATCAAAAAATAAGACGCGCCTGTGGTTTGGTACAAGTTACCAACATTGACACTCGCACGTGCACATGCACAATCAAGCAAAATTGTACCCTGCACATCTACTGAACATAAACGCTCACGCTTAGAAGAATGCTTGATACTCCAGATGGTATGATACCCCATGCTGAAGTATACTAAAGCTCACACCCGTTACGCATGACAACAGGTTTGAGGAAGCACTGAAAAGTTGAAATGGACCACTTTCAACTGGTCAACGAAGTGAGAAATGCGACTAAGTCCATTGAACCCTTCAAGTAGCCGACCGTGCTGTTAATTGTGGAAAAGCTAGATTTTTTCGCTTCGCTGGCAGTTTGTCCTGCACTATGATTATTCCACGTCTCTTTTTGTGAGACTTAGCTGGCCAGAGTACAATTCTAGACTTAATTTATGTGGTCAAAAATTTTAAATTCTTCAAAGCCACATAGTGTAAGATGCGAAATTTTGCAGCAACATTGAACCTGAGCTACAATGAGATACCTGAAACGAGGTACGAACATGAGGTACCTGTAGCAGTTTATTCGTAAGTTTTGTAAGCCTTCAACTATGTTCTAAATATTTTAAAACAGAAGGGAGCTGTTACGGCAGATACTCAATTAATGCTCGGCTCATTTTTTCTCAGAGAGGATGAAGCTTGTGGGACACAGTGTCACCGGATGAATGCCGGGTTAATGGCACCGGATGGAATACTTGTCCATGCCGTCAACAGAGTAAATAGCCATTGAGAAGAATTTATCACAATTAAAAAAAAGTGTCGAAATCAAGTGTTCTATTCTTGCAGAGAACGCTGTAACATCGGCACCTACAGCCGGTTTCTCTTCTTTCAAAATAAATGTTGCTTAGTCCATGTCACTAAGTCACTGTCAGTCTCGACGATAAAGACGAGTGTTACTGTCACGTAAACAAGTGCACGATGGAGTAGAATTTCACAGTTTTTAAACAGGTAGTTCAGGTAATAGTTGTACCGTGGTCAAATTTCAAAAGTGCTCAGCGGATCAACCTGATTTACGGGAAAACACACTTGGGAAAGATATACTTCGTGTATTCGGCCTCTGATGCTTGAATGCGAAAGACCACCAAGCCTTCCGACAAAGAAATGGTACTAGGACACGCAAGAGGAAGCATTTGGTATTACAGCTAGAATCATATATTTAAATATAGAATTATGTACCCGGCCATGTTATATGATTACCACGTACTGAGTTCGTTTTGTACGTTACTATCCATTAGTCTTTAGGGATAGTGCATTTTGTGTTCTGGCGTAGTTGTTTTTACTCTACCTCTACTCTTTCGATAACACTTCATTATGTCAGTATGTGAAATAAATAAATAAATAAATTCTCAATTAGAAATGGCTGTGCTCGTCGATGCTAACCTTTAACTCATGTCTATGCCTTCATATTTGCTCACGCTGGCATGTGTTTTTTTTTATTGCAATTAAAATGAAAGTTGAAAACACGTATTTATATTTTTTCTAACCATACCACGGATTGACTACCGGTAGTCTTCTCCTTTCGGTATGTTCACCTGAGCTTCGTTTCACTCGACCCCACCTTAGAGCTCACGCCCGCTTCCCCGCATGATGGCGAAAATCCCGTGCTCCACAGCCTCAAGTGAAATAGCGAAATGTAAGCGGAAACCTAAAGCAATAATACGAACAAAAAATTGCCTTAACGGATTGGAAGCATGATCTTGAAATTTTCAGCAAAACTATCAACGACAAGAAACTGTGCGCCCCAACAAGGAGAATATTGACAAATAGGCTTCAATACACTCCCTGAAGAACTGGCCTAGGGATTACCTGAACTCGTTTGACCACCTGTTACGTATATCTTAACATAGCCGAATTAAGCCACCGCTAATATTTTATCCTGTCTGCTCTTTTCTTTTTTTTCTGCCAGCGCAGCAAGCCTAAATTTTTGAGAAGCGAACATGGCGAAAAAAAAACTATGTGCATTCGAGCCAATAGAAGAGAGGTTGCTCATACTGCAGTGCTGTCAGACCACTGCTACTCAGTGGCGGCGAAAACGCATCAACTCGTTCCTCGCACTTATCGTGCCAATAATGCTTACTATACAGAAAAAAAAATTGACCAACAGTAGACGCTCGACGATGAGAGGTTCGAGCTCTCCCCGCTACATTCTCGCCCAATAGCCTTCAAGTTTATCGCGTCGAATCACAGAGTCCTTGATCCCGGAGACCCTGCATATAAGCGAAGGTCGAGTATAGCGCAAGTAACGGACGAAAAAAAAAACTGTGTTTGTGATATGAATGTAAAACTAGTTCGTTTTTTTAATTTTCTTTCCTGTAGTTGCAAACACATTTTGTCGCGCAATAGCTGGAAATTTACTGATCGAAAATTTCCCCACTAGGCCACACCGGCAATAAAACGTCATAGACAAACCAGCAATGGCGCCTAATAAATCGGGAAGCTCTCACACGTGTTTCGAAAGCATCTTTCTTTACTTAATCTCTTCGAGAAATTGTAGTATTGAGTGATATTTTATGTGACGAAGGCGCTTTGCAGAACGGCAATATGGCGTCGTCTGTTGGAGTAATGACAGGAAAGTGTTTTGTCAATGAAAGTATGCACCGTAAATGCGTAGTTAAGGTTAGCGTACGTTAGATGGCTATAACTGCATCATAGCTGGGAATCGGGTGCTTCGACTTAAGCTTACAGTGATTCGTGACGGTTTTTATGTTCCTCAAATGCACATTCCTTTTGGCGCTCGCGTTATCAGGTGACAATATTTCGATGTGAAGCATGAACAAGTGTGTCCAAAACGCAACCGGTGGTTAAAGTGGTCAAGCGAGAACGCGCGTCCCCCGCGTTTAGCCTGGAGCGAGATAACTCGCAGGAACGAAAAGCGAAGTATATGCGTGCATCGAAACACTCGCTTTAGTACGATAGAAAAGCGTGTCACCCCGCGCATTTATTTCGACTGGTTGTAAAACATTTTCACCTTTAACAAAGTACTGGTTGTGACTGCAGTGTACATGGCATTCTATCGCGGATTCCGTAACTTAGATATGCGTGTTCATGGGTTGGAAGTCGCATTGAATATGGTAATGTAACGCAATGCCTTATATCATGAGAGCATAGAGAGATCCTCAGAATGCGATGTTAATAAAAGAAAGTCGATATTTTTTTTATAATTCAGCGCGTTGACCAACTAGGACTGTTCCCCTTCGACGCAAATGATAAGATGACCTACTTTAGATATGTTTTTGGCTTACGCAGGCCTGTGGAGCTTCGCGTGGCAAAAACCACTCCGTGCTTTCGTGTGGCTACAACGCAAGTAGACTAACTGCATTCAAATAGTATTGACGATCTTTTTTTGTTTTGTGAAGTTATTTCTGTCTATTTTCTAAAACTGCGCGTTCCCTAGAGGGCATCTGCAATGATGGCTTGTGGATAATTCTCGCAATCTTATGTATTGTCATCATAAAAAAAATGCCCACTTGACCATTCAAAAATGTAACTACCAGACTGGTTGTAGTAGCGACAAAAAACCGCCAAGCCTGCGTGGAAGGCGCCGCACAGTCACAATGAAAGCTAGAAGAGCGGCCTTTCAGAGCCTTTTCAAAAATATCATTGGGTAACTACTGCAAGCGCACTTGCATATTACCCACTAGGGCAATATTGAAAAACTCTTGGGCAGTAGGCTGGCATTCGCTATGGTATTTTTCGTCATTCCTCTGAGAAGCGTGGTATCCGCTAAACGCTTGCAAAGAGTTTCGTGCAAATTGTTCATGTAGTGGCTGGCGACGACGAGAAATCATGGCTCAAATGGGTATGCGCCACAGGTAATAGGAGAACAAAAACAAGCTTTGGTATTGGGTTGGAGCATTCGACGGCCTACTTGCTATGCTATTCGCATTGTGCGACGACTGGTTGTTCTTTTGCCGTTTTAAAACGCCTTGTAAGTCGTATTAACTCGATTGCTTTCCCGACACACAGCCTGCCTAAGGCAAGTATAGCAAAAAGCCACAAGCACCAGCGTGGCTCAGTAGTAGTATACTGGGCTGGTACCCACCGGACCCGGTTTCAAGCCCCGTTGTGTGTTGGTGCTAGATTTGCCAAGAGGTCACAAGCACCAGCGTAGTTCAGTGGTAGAATACTGGGCTCGCACACAGCAGACTCGGGTTTTGAGCCCCACTGTCTTTAATGCTAGGTTTTTTCTCTAATTTCGCGGGATGTGCTTTCGGACAACGGTGGCTGCGGGGGCGGACAACTGCACGTGAGCCGAGTTGTGATCTCATAACAGCTTTCACTGTAAAAAGAAAAAAAATAGGTTTAGTATACAATGCGTGCACAATGAAAAAAAAAAAAACAAAAACTTGCGAGGTATTGTAAGTGACCTCTTGGTGCCCCAATGCTTTTCGAGAGAGGGTGAAGCCCTCTTTCCACTGTACTTTTCGCCAATTTGGAGGCATGGCACCGTGGAAGCATCCACTCTTTACCTAGCTTCCTTTTCTCTATCTGCTTACTTGGACATGCATTTCGTCAAGGACTTCCCCGGCACATGTTATAACGTCCGCGACCCCCTTTAGCTTACCTAGGACGTATAGCAAGTCTTAAATAAGTCGCCTTAGGTTGCTTCAAAGTTGATCCGAGTCTGCCAGAAATAAATATCACTGACTGTTGTGCGCCACGCCAGCCTTTTGCACAGTAGGGAAATCACGTAGCGTAATAGCGAAGTCCGTTCTACATTGCATTGATGCCTGATATTTACGTTATCTTCGCGTAATGGGAAATAACCGCGAGCATATGATTAGCATATTCGTATTTGTTAAGGGTATTTTCCGGTTCCTGTCTTCTGCAATCAAGATTATCCCTTCATCAGCTAATACGACAGAACAAATTCTCTAACGGTACTTTGAAAAGGCCGGCCCAAAGGCGCTAACTGTACGCTCAAGTAGTCCTACCTATTGACGATCAGCGCAGTGTGAACACGAAGTAGTTACATATACCAACACCTGAAGTGCTGCTTAATGGCATGATTGCTGACTGGTAAAGGACGTTAAATTCCTTCTTGACAGGAGCATATTCTTAAATCTTTTCGCTTTGTAAATATCTTCGATTTTAGATCTGTACACTTGCTACGTTGGCACAAAGAAAGAAGAGAGAACACAGGCTAAAAAACAAAAAATAAAGCAGCTGGTAGTCTGCGCTTTATCCTGTCACCTTTTTAGATGCGGAAGCATCTTATACTCGCGCCTTGTAGTGCGCCGTCCGCGCCGTCCGCACCGCTTCTCGAACATTCGACAGCTGACGCGCGCGCATGCGCCGTCGCGCCGTCGCCCACCATCTGTGTACTACGCAGAGTGGACGTGCTTTGCTTCACCGAGACATGGAACGCCAATGACGTCGACGTTGCGGGATACGCTTCGGTCGCGCGCACGCACGGGTTCCAACGACCTGCGGGCGGTGTGGGAATTTACGTCAAGCGTGACGTCGACAACGACGACGACTCCTTCATTGACCTCCGACTACAGCCCGGCGTTCAACAACGCGCCAACGGCGAGCACTGCGTTGCTACCGTCTGTGGCGTCGACGTCATGACGATGTACCTCGCGCCAAACCTCTCTCGTGCCGCCGTAGAAAAGTACGTTGACGAGGCCGTGCAAGATTACAGAAAACAACAACCGCAACATCGACCGTTCATGCTAGTTGGCGACTTCAACGTCGACGTCATCAAGGACGATTGGATAGTCGAATACATTGCGTCGCGACACTCGCTGAAACGCGCAACGCACGACGACTGCAAACACCACCAGCCGACCACAATTCGCGGAACCTGCATCGACCACGTCTTTGCAAATTTCGACCTACGACCGATGCAACCCGATCCACTCACTCTTTACTTTACCGACCACAAAGCCATCGTCCTCAAAGTTCGTCGCAATAAATAAAACACCGCCCTTTCGCATACGTGCCGTACGTGTTCACTCATTTAACACCCCACTTCACAACCACGTTAACCAATTTAGCCATCGACCGAAGTAAGTCGCAATTTAACACCCGTTAACCAATTACATGCTTCCGCATCCTCCTCAGTGTTCCCCCGAGGGAAGCTGCGGGCAATTTTTTTTTCCTTCTTTCTGATTGTGCAGCGATTCTACGTTTTATTATAAACCGTATTGTCACAGGGTCGTGACGTCGACAAAGAAACAGACAGTAGGATTAAGGTTAAATTATTTATTTGGGTGAACTTGCGATCTGTAAATGGAAAGTCTGATCACAGTAGCAGACCTGCACTGATAGCGGCGAACGGATCGTCAGCCGTCGATCAAACGAGAAGCGGCGATGCGCGTCAGCATTTTTACGCTTGCCGTCGAAAGTTCTAGCGTTATCGCTAGCGGTGACGTAGGCTCCAGAACATTCTGTATAGTTCGCGCAGTAGGCGTGATTTTATAAAATGATCTACTACAGTCCTGAAGCTTCTCGAAGACTGCAGGCGCAGTTTGCGCTGAGAATTACGTAGTGTATTGGGGCAATAACAAAACTTGACACAAGAACGTGACAATGTAGTCTGCAAAGAAGTGCTGTTGCAACAGAGTTCACTTCTTATTAAGGTGTTCTATTTTAGCCCATTTTATCACGTTCATCCTTACAACTCTTACTGGATGTTTTCTTTTGTGATTTATACCATCAACATGACCGCTTTCGTCTTCATGATGCCTACGGTAACAACAAGGACACTCTAAAAAATATCGAGTTAGAAGGGTGTCTTTTTGTCCCACAACAATAATCGTCATCAGGCTTGCGTGCGTTTCCTTTCTTGTAAACTCGGTGCTCGCCACTTTCCTATCGAGAATTCAATGTAACCTTGATAATGGGCATGTCGATCGTGACCGGAATGCACCGGGCGCGGGGCGATAGGGCAAGGACGGAACGCAATATAGATGACGATTATTGTTGTGGGACAAAAAGACACCCTTTTTACTCGCTCTTTTTTAGAGTGGATGTCTTACGGTTAGTAAAAGGCAACGTGAATTCATGGTGTCCCTACAATATCCGATATTGTAATTACCGATATACAAATATGGCTTTTCTGAAGCCCTCTATTACTGCGTGACTCATAATCATACTCTAAAACCTCACATAATATTTAGAAATATGGCCAGAACGCGCACTCTATACGGCGATGAAGTGGTCTCTGCTGATAGCTCTACAGGTTTTCTTATTACTCATGTCTGTCAAGTTAATTGTGAAGTTCAAAGTATCCCACATGACGACATAATGGGCAGAAGAACTCGTGTTCTTACGTGTTGCTGTTTCATCACGCAGTTTTCTCCAGAAAAGCAGGTTTTATTCTGCGATATTAGGACATACTTATAGGTTAATAACTTTGCGTTACTACGCTCGGTGTACGTACACTTAGTGAACAAAACGAGAGAATTACTTCACTAAGCTTTCTAAATATGTCCTGAAGTAGTATTTCAAAATGACCATCGGGGCATTGTGCTATTGTTGGTGATGACGTCGCAGATAATACGATCCGGTCCACCTGCGAGAACTTAAAGGCAGCTCTCGTTTCTATGTCAAGAACAGACGCGGCAAAGGGTCTACGCTCGTTCACTGACACAATGTCATAAACTCGGTTGAGTGATCAAGTATCTGGAACGGTCAACTGCATCGACTCGGCCCATTGAGGAAGTCGAAACTTCAGTTGCACCTCTCCTTACGTGATGCATCTTTATTGTGACACCTGTGATTGGGGATTACTTAGCCGTCTGGGGCGTTTGCGAAAACACATTGTTTTCACATAGGAATGGCAGGGACATCCAGATCTGACTCTGAAAAGAGCAACGAAGAAATAGAACGTTCGCGGTGTTTTTGCGATCGCTGTGTGGCGGGACGCGACGTCTTCCACATTGCGCCAAGTAAACTTGACTACTGAACAACTATACAACTAAACAAAGTAGATCAATTTAGGGTGATCGGACTCTCGGATAGTGGCCAGCAAAGCGACTGTTCCAAGAATTCTATGAGATAAGCGATCGCTTGTCGATGAGTAGTCTACAATTGCATGCATTCTGTTAGTATTCGCTTTTGCTTCTTTTATTTCTACCCTTAATTTCTTTCCCCCAAAAGAAGGATTGCGAACCGAGCATGTCTCTGGTCACCCTCCTTGCCTTTCTCTCATTTTCTCTTTTTGCTTCTGTCTGTACAGCCTATAGAAAGCAATACAAGGAACAAGTTACTTCTGTAGGGGTTGGAAAATTGTGACTATAACAACTATCTATTGCTCTCGCTTTATTGTGGTTATCCTCATCATCTTCGTCATCATTTTCTAACATTTAAACGAAAGTTATTATGAACATGGTTGTGGTCTGTACAAAAGAATGATTTTTGGAAAATAATTCCGAATATATCCCATTGCAAATCATCGCGCATATTATCTTACCTTTAGGAACAGAAATGAGTAAAGTTAAGAACACTCAAACTCTAAAACTGATTGCGAGGTCACAATTGCGCGGCTTCCGGCGAAGCCGCAGTCTCCATCTTGTTCTATTCCCCTCGATGACACCCCACTCTTGCGAAGACCGACAGTTTTCAGCTCTAGGTTAGTGAGCAGAACCTCTCTTCCGAAAGGGGAATCTCCTTGTTGTCTTTAGGACGTCCTTTGAAGTTCTTCCTAATTGCTCAAAGAGAAAGAGAAAAAAAAGAAGAGTACGGAGGGAGAACAGTGCTCACACCGTGGTGATGAAGTTTTGTTAGTGTTTGCCTGCGAACGTGGTGGCATTTCGTACAAGAAGAATGACACGCCCGGAGATTGATGAAAGTTCCGGCTTTCGGAAAAGCGGCGGATTATTATAACCGCGCCCTCGGGGCACCTGTCACACCGCAACGAGGCGCGAGCCGGAAGAGACCGATGAACGTGAGAGACGCACAGGGAAATACGCGACTACTTCGAAGAGATAGTATGCAATGTGAGTGACGCAGCCTAATGATAGCGTTTGCGTGACTCTTCGAGGGGTTACAACACTATTACGGCATGCAAAAAAGGAATACGAAGCATGTAGTAGTAAAATGACGTGACAGAACGTAGTCCGGTCGTAATTGTGTGCATGTTCCGTTTTTGTAAGCTTTTTCTTCTCTTTTTCTTTTCAGTGCAGTACTAAGAACTAAACAATATACACTAACCGAATACACCTTTATTCACAGGTTTGCACACACTTGCAAACATTTTCCAACTGGTTAGCGTTCAGGAAAAAGAAAATTGTCTTCGAAAAGGCGAGGACAAAATATACGGGACTGGCTTCGCATCTTCGTAAAGATAGGCATAACAAATACGAAATAAATTACAATGAATACGAAAAAAGTGGAAGATCCTTCAGGTTAACCTTTAAAAGTTGAACAAGATATTGATATTTTGTTCACATTGCGTACTTCAAACACTTGGTGCATGAACTCTTTTCGAAGTTCCTATGCACGACTATATACGTGGCCTAAGAGAATAGGCGCAATAGCTTGTGTGCCTTTCGTAGTGAGTGAGCGGCTTTAAACCATGAAGTCATTGTGATAATGATAGGTTCTCACGCGTAATGGCAATCTAGGCTTGCTACATTATTATTACGATACTTTATGTTGTGTTGTAAAGCATGTGTACACAATGCGTGTGTTTGTAAAGCGCGAGTTTGCTTCCCCGCATTTCCAAATAAGGAAGTTCTGATATGAGACGACGTAGTCGAGTTCATTCAATTCTAAGTCAGTAGTTTATTCGGGACAAATTAAATTAACAATCATGAATTCCCATTTCTGAAAGTGGAGAGAAACGTAAGTAAAAATAATCACTTTAACAAAGATTAGCCCTAATTACTACTACCCATTTGCTTCAATCTTCCGCGCACATTTTACGAGGAGTCATTCGAGATATGTCTAAAGCCCCGAAGAAAGTTATGTATTGACAGAGATTGTGACCGAGAAAACGCTTTTGAGGGGAAGGGTACTTAGCCCAAAATAGAATTCACTCACATGCTCATTCAGCGCTGAAAGAGGAACAGGGGGGAGAAAAATAAAGGAGGCGAGAGACTCAAGAAAATAGACATAAAAATAACAATACCTACACGTGAACAACGACGTGCGTTGATACATTCCTTAAAGCGAGCACCGCCCAACAGTGTCGCAATGGTTTTGCGGCACAAAGAATTCATGGGAGGGGCAGACAAAGAACAAATAAGGTTTGTCAAGCTCATTGATATTTTCAAGATGTGCGAAGCGTATCGAACGAATGAGTTGGGCTAAATGGCTCAAGACACAGTCAGATGACACAGGTCCTAGTGGCCAGTAGAGAGGGTCAACTGGATACTTATGGCGCAAAGAAGAGAAACCTTGAGGGACCGCATCGACACGCCAGCCGAAGGCCAAACGCTGCAGCTCACCGGCAACGCAAGACCGCAAGTAATTCAGGGCACCACAGTCTTGAAATGATCGTGACGAAAACCCCTGGCTGCGTAACGTATTCGCTTGCATACGGAGGGCTGTCAGGTAAAACTTAGAGCAATTTACGCTAAGCGGGTTTCTCCACGGCGAGTCCATTTGATATTATGTAATGTGGAACGTTCAATACAGGCTGTTCTACTGATATGCAAACTATTGTTTTGATAACTATAGGTAGGTAAGATTAGTTGGCAGCTTTTAACAGCCTTCACGAAGAACATGCGTTTGCAGGATAAAAGTCAAAGGACGCCACTAAAATGTCAGGCAGAAAAATATTCGCGTTTACACAGTAAGGTGCTTATTAATAAACCTTTGTTTATTGGGAGAATCGCACAATGCAGATGCGTTTTAGGAACATTGTCAACATATGATTTGCTTAAAGGCATCTAACTATGGCTGTTCGGAAATTTTAGCCGCAACTCAATTGGCAGGGACGATTGTCAATGTGCGCCGAGTGGGAAAGGCCAAAAATGTGTGGTGTAAATGTGCGAAAACTGTTGATCGCAACGAGGTGACGCGATCTGCATCGCTGTCGTTATGAGTTAGGACCCATGGTTTTGTTCATACGCGAATTCGGTGATCAGCAGCTTCGTTTTAACGTGATAAAAAGCGCATGCACCGTCACAAAGCTTAAACTTGGCGGAAGTTGTTCAATGTCAAGAGCTTTGACCGGTAGTGTTTATGCCGGCATAGAACTGGCTTGCTACTTCGTGATGAACAACAAATGAGTCGCTGATCATTTTACACGAACCGTGTACAAGGGTGTTGGGACCACTGTCAGGCTATATGCCTTTAGCCCCCAACATCCTTTTCTTTCTTTTTTCTTGTACAAGAAAACAATAAAACAAAATTTTGAAAATTGAAAAAAATGAAAAAATGAAAAAAATGATGATTTGATTGATTGATTTGTGGGGTTTAACGTCCCAAAGCCACGATATGATTATGAGAGACGCCGTAGTGGAGGGCTCCGGAAATTTTGACCACCTGGGTTGAAAAAAAAACAATTGTACATGCGAAAGTACTATGTTTCTGTGTGTGGTGGTGATGGTGCCAAGAGTGGCGGTACGCAATAATTGAGAGATGCTGGGTACGTGTCGAGCCAAATAAGAGCAGGATTTGGCAGTGCAACCACGTTACGTTTGAAGTCGCAAGATGCTTACATTTCTTGCACTACACCTCATCAATGAACAAGTACAGCATTTACGTAGTCGTAAAACATGCAGGCTATCTACGTAATTGACATTTATTTCTGGTCTTCTTCGTACTTCGACCCAATAATTAAGCACTCGGTTTGTTCGGCAGTTTTGTTCCTGGGCTGCTAAATCTGAGTTAACAAGCATTTACTCATACTTTTACTATAATACAGCATGTATTGTAGGCTGTAGCTTGTTGCAAAATTTTTTTCACCGTTAGTTGAGTTAAGCTGAGACAAGGAACTATACATTCGGTCATCTAACCTTCCTAAACGCTCCGCGTTTCATAAGTGTGTCACAACTGTTTGCAACTGCAGAAAAAAGAACATGAAATTCGTTATGGCGTGTACTCGACCGATTTTGTAAATGCGGCGCTAAACACGCAAGAATAAACTGGGGAAAGAAAAAATGCTAATAAGATACTACAATCAGGCTGAGAATTTATGGTGTTTTGATATACTATCTCTTTTATATCATTAAAGCGACAAACTTCCAATGTTTCAGATAGATACCGTAACGATACTGACGTCATCATGCTGTTGATTACACCGCATTGTGAGAACAAGCTTACATCGTCACTGCTCGAGCCTCTTCATGTTTACATAGTCGTCTGTCACATTGAGCTTGGTAATCTATAATTAGCGATCAAATGAGTTGCTACATTGATAACAACACATTGAGAATTCGCCTTCCTGTTTAAGCAGCGTAGTTACATCTGAACATAATCTAAAACGGCAAACGCAGAGGAGTCTCCTGAAGCGGGTCATCCATGAATAAGAAAAGGGCAATTAACCAAGAGGGCCATTTGTAAAAGAAAGTCACATGAAGCCAACAGATACAAATAAATTGGAAAATATATAATGGACACTATTTGTAATTTTCAATGTAAACTTAGGTAATCACAATAAAACACAAAAACAATAAAAGTAAACCGAAAAAGAACTTGCCCGCAGCGGAAACTGAGCTCATATTTTTGCAATTATGCATCACGTGCACGACGCTCTGGTTCAAATGTTTGGTTCCTAATGAAAGATAGAGGCAAGGATTAGGAGACGCCAGCTTCGAACCAAGAGAACATTGCACTGTGAAGCAGCTTCCAAGCGTGGCGTTATGCACCATGAACAAATATTGTGACGTATTGCGTCACAAAGCCACCAAGAAAAGCAGAAATAACTTTTGTGACATACGATACTCAATATTGCTGATAATGTTAAAGAATGTGTTTTTATTACAAATTATTCTGAGTTAATATAGTCGGAATTTGAGTTCGCAGTCTTTAGCACACAAGAGTTGCTTTTGTGTGTGACCCAATTCCATCTGCCACGCTCGAAACACCCACCATACGCTTACTGTCCTTCGATTTCATTCATTCTTGGCATTCAAATTATCACCGAGACATGCCGATAGCGCCGAGCGCAAAAAAAAACGACGTTACAAAATATAGAACATCTTGCATGTCTTGCGAATTTAAGAAAAAAAAACGTTCTCTCCTTTGAAGTTCACACGAAGAGAAAAGAAAACGGAGCTATGGAAAATCGAATTCGTTCATGGCTTCCGTTTTATAAAGAGTATGTCCATCAATAATAACGCAACTATTCTTGCACAACAGTGGGTTCAGCTGCCCAGTAATGTGTTTCCTATGTATATGCATAAAAAAAAACTTCTAATACGTTGACACACAATACAGTAAGGCAAACGGAGAAAAAAAGTTGTACTGATGAAATACTAACATCGGAAACACACAAAGGCAAAACCCACAGAAGCGTGCCACGGAATATATAAAGGGTACATCGCTTTAGATGCTGAAAACAATGCGATATATAGGATGGTAAGTCGCTGTTGAGCGTGGAAAGTAATTTGCATACTTGAAAATGAGCGTCATTATCTTGCATGCAAGTCGTATACTAAGTGTGCAATATGTGCCATTTCTAATAAGTACTTTGAGCTTGTACAGGGCAATGTGGGCGTAAACTGCTCGCAGAAGATGAAAGCGCCCACCTTGCCGCAATTCATGCATGCTAACGTTTCCGGTTTCATTAAAGCAAGGGCAGCAGCAGGTGCAGTGAAACGTGGGCCTATTCCCTACCTGCTGCGTCGGTGCGCAGTGTTCTCAGCAGCTGTTTGGTGCCTTCTTGAATATAGAGGAATTGGCTATTTCACCAAATAGAAACTCGTCATTAACAATGTAGTTCCAGCACTGTCAGGGTTCAGGAAATACAGGTGCACTAATGTGCTACCTGTCTATCGCAATTAAAAAATAGTTGAAGAGTAAGTTTACTTTCCTTTCATTACAGGAACAAGAGCCACAACAAAAGGCTTCAGAGGTAGTAGATCTAACGCGGTCTTGAGGTACCTACAAGCGTGAGACGAATTTCTCCCTGGTGCCCCACCGGAAGGAGCTTATAGTAGATACTTCATGTCGGGGTCGCGCTTACCCCATCGGTGATCCCCCTTTAGGCCCAACATTATTGCGACCCATAAGGTACGTCCGGCCTATTTTGTGACGCCCCAAACGCTGATGGGACTATCACAATGTGTTTTGCACAGGCCTACTAATCAACTGTTTTCAGAACCTCCGTGCAATGGCCCTAAAGCCTGTCAAAACACCCGAACTCGATCAGTGGTTCCACTGACCTTTCCAGTGATCACCACTGGACCTTATGCACGAAGCAGATTTGCCCGTGTATTCAGGGTACCACGAATTACTATTGCCTAACGTCAGGTATTTCGATATAAAATCAACTAATTTGTTTTTTCTTTCTTTACCAAACGCTGCAAACCACGCAACGCTATGATCGCCCTCTGTTGGTTGCACGCTTTCACTTTAAAGTACTTAGTAAGATGTAATTGCTTGCTTGGCCTGCAAGCAAGAGAAGCTTAAATGTGAGCAAAAAGACCCGACGAGTAAATAGACTGAATAAAAAAAAGCATTTCGCTGAGATGCCAGAAAAATAGCACAATCTTTGAGAGACGTCACTTTTGAGACACCAAAAAATGAGCACCGATGGCATCATTTCTGAAGTCATCAATATTTTTCACTGCCTCCGGGTACGAAACACTCGGGCATCAAAATGAAACGAGGTACGTATATGGTCGCGTTTTGTTGTACTCATACAAAAAAAATGATGCCTACGATGCTGATATGTTTTGTAGAGAATCTATATAAAAGAACAAACCTGTATTGTGAGACTCTCTATACGAATAGTGGTGCCTTCTCAGTATACGCTCTCAACCGTGAGAACTAAACAGAAGCGTTGCAACAGAAATGAATGCCTAAACAAAATGGTCAACAAAGAAACTGCACGCATAGATACATTTATGGGAGCATTAATAGTGGACGTAAAGAAGTATCAATGCATCTTCGGTCTGCGCATGCGCTTATTGCAAGTCCCGATTCGCAGGGGCAGCATACATCAGCCTGCGGGTTTCGTATTGGCCATTCAGGTAGCAGCAGTGATCCGCAGGGAGAAGACCTGAGGATTGAGGCCACACAGCATGGGTAGACTAAAGATGACATATATACGGGCTCTTCTCCAACTAAGTCGATTGAGGAGCGAGTGCTGTTTATTCCCCGGTGGCAGGGCTTCGAAGACTTCGGGGATCCGCATAGTTTTAATGCAGGTGAAGGCTCTGTGGGCTTGGTAAACGTACCTTCTATAAAAGAAGCGCTACTGAGAAAGCTCTACTTGGAATGATGAACAGTGGTGGTCGAAAGCAATATCAAGGGATACACGAAATAGAGTCATGCTGCTTAGTGTGCTTCTTTTACCTTTTGAACGTGTATTGAAGGTGGTTGGGAGAACTTACAGCCACACTCTAGCGTTTTTTAATGATTTTTTCTCTTACTTCAAATGCATACTGAGACAACACTTGAAGGCGGTATGCAAACCCAATAAACAAAAAAAACACACTGAAAGATACACATCATTCACATAAGTTAATAAAAACCCATGACAAAGAAGAAGGAAGTGAGGGCAAACGTGTAGCAGAGTAACTGTCGTGGCAACAAAGTATGCGAATTTACTACAGAGAGTGGCTTGAAAGGGCATTTTATATATGCGGTTCACAAATTAGGTAATGCGCATAAAGTAAAAAGAAACAAAACAAAATTCCGACAGAACAAGCGAAGAAGAGTAATGAGTTAAAACGGAAGAAGAAGACAATCTTTTAAGTCATGCATGCATATTTTAACCAGCGCAGTCACACGTTTTGAAAAGCATGCCCCTTTCGGTATTCAGCGAGAACTGCAATAAAAAAATAAAACAAAGAGACGAAGCTAGTATTTCTGTGAACAGCTCCATCAGAGGGTGGGATGCGTGAGAGAAGGTGGGCGCGCTTCAATCGCACTCGAAAGTTCTCAGTGAATGTCTTCAGCAAAAGAAGACGAAAAGAAAAAGAACATACCACGCGCTTAGAAATCTCGGTATCAATTTTTATGGAAATTGTTGTAAAGGAGTCGCGCATGCAGCGTGACATATCACCAATTTACGGGCCCTCGTGGGGTCGATGCCGCTCGACAATAAACCAAGCGTGGCGTCGGGAAGTGAAGATTTTGTACTCTAATTTGAGAACGCCTCGGTCGCCTGGTGTGTTGCCTCAATGTGCTTGGGTGCTACGTCAGTAAATAACGGAGGAGACATTATCCTCTTATCAGCAGTGACGCAGGCTTCTATCGGAATGGCAGCGTCGGCAATAAAAATGTATGCGCCGAGCAACCACAGTTTTGTTGCCGCTTCGGTAAACAAGCGCTGTCACACTTCAGGGATATATGCATACAAATAAACTTCACTTTGTTTACTTGATTCGTGCCGAAAGAGAAAGTTAAACACCAAACGCTGCACACTAAGTGGTTTTTTTTTGTGATGATGCAGTTTCCAGTTAAACGCTATACCGTTGACGAGCTCACTTCACAGAAAACCCTGTGTTGGGAAAAAAATCATGACCTTGTTCATAACCAACGATTCGAAAACGTTACTAACAAATTAAGTGATAGAAAGTTTTGTTCTTGTTGGAATCAAACCCAGACCATCTGCTCGGTAAGTGTTTTACCGTACCACTGCTTGAGCTTTCTTAGGGAAAACGCAGTACATGAATTATAGGTAACGAAAGTGTATGCATTGCAGGTAACTCTTTAAAGCATTTAATAATAATTGTGTAGAGTTTAACGTCTCAAGACCAACATATGATTATGAGAGATCCCGTAGTGGAGGACTTCGCAACTTTGTGCCATTTGGGATTCTTCATTGTGCATGTAGACCAAAGCCCACGGCCCCCAACATGTTCGTCTCTATACAAAAAGCAGCCTCCTCAGACAGGACTTTATCCCACGACCTTTGGGTTAGCAGTCGAGTGCCAAAACCACGAAAACACCACGGCAGGGCTGCATTCCTAAAGCATTTAAAAAACCTGGAAAAAGCGTATAATCACTCCATGCGAGCAATTTTGAATTCAGCATCGAGTGGGTCTATTAAAGGCTGGCCCAATAAAAGCCCTTGGACATTTTTAATCACTGTTTTTAATCCCGGCTGCGGCGGCTGCATTTCCAACGGCTGCATTTACAAGTGTTGTAGGCCCAGGTGCTCAGATTTGGGTGCCCTTAAAGAACCACAGGTGGTCGAAATTTCTGGAGCCCTTCACTACGGCGTCTCTCATAATCATATGGTGCGTTTGGGACGTTCAACCCCACATTTAAATCAATCGCTGTTGTTAGCAACCGACCCAATGAAGTGTACTACAGCTGATACGGGGGCGTGGCCCCTGGCGGAGACGTAGTGGGCACTTGTCAACAGCACCTACTGAAGGCGTCCTAGAATAGCTTGAAATGGGCAGTTTTAAATGCAGACGTTTGTTTCCATGCGGCACGGTTGAGGTGTCCAGAGTGAAGCGAAGTGAGGCTTGCCGTAAGGAGACCATGCAAACTGGGCTCCATTATTCTGTCGCGTTCTACTATGAAAGGCGAGTCTCAAGCGTCTTCTAATATTTTCTATGCTCGATAGGGACCGGTTAAGCAGGAAACAGGCTTTTCCATTGCATAAATTTTAGTAAGGTTGCATGTTTAGGGCCATGAGTGCAGATTGACACGCTCAGCTCAGTTTTAGCGAAGGACCAGTAAAGACCCCGTGCAACACGCATGCGTCTCTGAAGTGTACTGCCGGTGTCGTGTGCGAGGTTCTGGTGTCCTGAAAGAAATTCTCAACATCTTCGGCTAAAGAGGCCCATGAGACGTTGCGAAGCAGTGCAGGGGGTTAAAATCCTAATTGCATCAGTTCAAGTGGGTCCTCGCTCTCCTAGCGCTCACACAAAAGGGGGGGGGGGGGAGTTGGCACATGCGCATTAAAGGTATTCATGCCACACGCACACCACCATAAGCTGCTTTGAATCTAAAAACAAAACAACAAAAAACATGCTTGATCCCTTCTCAGAGTCTGCATGGCACGAAGGTGAAATGGCGCGTTACACAAGTAGTTGAATGTTTGCTGTACAATAATATAAGATAGCTAGCTATCTTATATTATAAGTCAGTTAGCTATTATAAGTCAGTTAGCTTTGAAATTAGTTTGGTCGTTTGCACTTGCATTTTTGGGTGTTGCTGAAGAACTGGATAATGATCACTCCCTCTTGTTTCGAGGTCTGTACACCAGTTCATATCTCGTGCAATGTCAGGAGAGGCTATAGCCAAATCTAGACAGGTGGCATAATTATTACTACTTAAAAACGTTACTGATCCGTCTTCAGTACAACAAAACCACATCGATCAATTGCTTTTTCGAGTGTTCTCCCACGTGAATCGGTATGAGTACTGCCCCACGTGGTATTGTGCGCATTGAAATCTCCACAGATGAGGGTAGGTCCTTGGGCTTTACCCAATAAATGAACCAGAGATGATTCGGAGATGCGTGTCGATGGTTCCAAATAAACACAAATTACGGTGATGGTAAGTTTCTGGAATTGAATTTGGTTCCCTACGAATTCTGGCACGTCCGAGTCCGACGAGTATAAAACAAAAGAGCGTATGTCGCGCCGTACGCATAACAGTGCCCTGCTTAAGCCTGGATTTCTTCTTGATGCATATGTGACATAGTTAGAAATCCTAAAGTCAGGGCCAACGTTGGTTTCATTTAGACACAGAACGGAGAAGCTATTCTGAGCAACCAGCTTCCTAAAGTCTGCGCTTTTGGACATAAGGCCATTCGCATTTCACTGAAACACAGCTGTGTTGCGGAAACAGTTGTTCATTTGTAGAGCCATTTTGCTATACAACAATTTTTTGTTGTACTAGTAAAGGCTCTAATGAAAGAACTGCGCTCACCTCTGGTAGGTCATTGGCCTGTAAAAATACACGCATAAATGCCTTCAAAGCAAGGAAGAGCATCGACATAACCATATCCACATCACTTGTTTTCGGTGCACGTTGCTGTTGTGCCTTTGGTTTTGAAGATATGAAAGGTGTAGACACTTGGTTATTCTGAGTTGCTGATGCTGTCGGTGCCCTGCTGTCGCTTGTCTGCCTTTGAACGCTTGGTGATCATCCTCTACGGTCCGTTTAGGCTGTACTTTTGTTTTTCTGAGCTGAAGCACGCTTGGCTACCACCGCATACAACAGTGGTGATGTGCTCTATTCTGATTTTGAAGTCACAGGGAGTGGATGCACAGTTTCAGAATTCGGAAAAGGCGATTCCTTTTTTGGAACTCTTCCAAGCGAAATTTCTTGTCGCTTTAGTCGAGTAGATGCCTGGTGTTTCGGACAACCAGCATATGACGCTACGTAGTCTCCGTTGCAATTGGCACATTTGGGCTGATTCCTCAATATACATTCTTTGTAATCATGTGCTCCTGCACATATTTTGCAGCGAAGTTGTCCATGGCACGATCTGGCAACAAGTCCATATCGTTGACACTTGTAACATCGTGTGGCGGGCTGTAGGTGCTCTTCCACTGGATGACTTGTGAAGCGTAGGAGAATACGAGGCGGCAGTGGCTTGTCGGGGGAGAACTCAAGAGTCATACTGCCGAGTAAATGTGGCTCTGCTGAACCATCTTCACGACGGAGCCATTTAGTCTGTCTCCTAACTGAGATCACACTGCTGTCTCTTAAATATTCAAGCAGTTGATTTTCACTGTATTGCACTGGTACTTGTCTAATCTTTCCTAGGTTCCTCACATACGACTGCGGTATATACGGTGCCACTTTAAGACCAGCAACATGTGTTAACTCAAGAAGTATGTAGGATACAGTAACTGTATATACACTTACGGAGAAGTTGCAATCTCTGTTGACACGGAACGACTCCACTTTCTTTTTAGCAGCAGATACTACTTCCCTGGCAAGATTGTTCGGATTGACTTTCCAGAACGAGGCGCTAGGGTCTGTCAGCTTGAAAATTACTGGTATCCCCGCTGGTCGGGCTTTCTTGTACGTAACTGTTGTAAAGGCCTGTCTTCTGCTGCTACATCACAGTTCATTTCCGCGGAGTCGATGATTGTTGCATCGCTGTAATCCTCTTGATTATCAGTTCGCGCCTTCGGAGTAACACAGTCGTTGTCTGCATTGGGTGTCGTCGAGGGGCCGTCACAGTCCTTCTCGGGTCCGCGAAACACGAGATTATCTTGCTGTTCGGACGAATTCATCACTTCGCCTTCATCTCATGGGAACCGAGAAGAATGACCGCCACCAGTAGCCGAAAATTTCGGACGTCGTGGCAGCCCAACATAAGGCTTCGTCGCCTTGGAGACGTGGCGCCTGGTGCCCCGCGAAGGTGGTGGCCGAATCTTGGCAGTAAGATCCAGAATACGAGTAATAAAACTTACAAAATTGGCGAAAAAAACAGCAGCGCTAGGAAACTCACGCCAGTGGTTCTTCACTTCGCTCTCTTCACCCCAATGATGGCGTTGTTTACCGGAGCTAGTTCACATCGAAGCTTGTGAGCGAGCATCAGTGTGTGTTCATTAGGTGATCTATATTCATCGGGCAGGGAAAAACGAAGACAGCGGTGTGTCGGGAAAAATTTTGATTCACGCACATGCAATCACCTAGAAGTTGTGCACCAGTGATATATTTAGCGATAGTGGGACTGTTATCGCTATAGCCACCTTGAAAGTTACACCTGGAATCTGTCATTCTTCCGCAACAACAGCTGTTTAGAAGAAAAAAAGCGGCAGATCCCATGTACATTTGGAACCAATAATATGCGAAGCACGAATTAGGAAGGTTGATATGTCACTTTAAATTCAGCACAACGTTATGATGTGAAGGTAAATTATGTGGTACATGACATCCATATCATGATTATCATGTTTGGACCAGTCATTTGCATTCTTTGTCTATTCACGTCAAGTGCATGATATCAGTAGTAGTAGTAATAAAGTAGTAACTTTATTAGTAGTAAAAGTATTAGTAGTAATTGTATTAGTAAAAGTATTAGTAGTAAATGTAGTAACTTTTATTAGGCCAAATTTACAGGCCGAGCATTTCGACCGCCTGTGCGATCAGTCGACGCTGTTCTTCCCTTCGGCGCCGATCCAGTCGAGCCAGAAGGTGATGGAAAGGGATGGGGGAGGGTAATAGCTGTATTGCTGAGCAGTTGGGCAGTAAAACAGGCACTGCGACAGGTCAGCGTATGGGGAGGGACAATTAGGACAGTAGGGGTTAGACCTATATTTATAAAGGAAAAGGCGAGAGGGGGTTATCAAGCAGTTCATTTTGTTGTGCCGTAAAGTTCTAGCCTCGAGTGCAGTGAGTGATGAATGAGGTGGAGGGTAAAGACGCTTGTCGAGCCGGAGCTGGAGATATACCTCCTTGATAGTGTGACGCAAGGAGATCTGCCCATCGTTATTTGCGGAGCTCTCACTGTCTTCCGAAGGTGTGGGCCAGGGAATGAACGGCGCCCGGTGCAATATATCGCGGGCAAGCTGATGAGCTAGCTCATTGCCGTTAATTCCCGAATGCCCAGGAACCCAGCGGAGGAAGACAGTGGAGGGTTGAAGAGCAGAGGCCGCTCACTCGACCTCCTGTTGAAGAGTAGGGGGCAACGTGTTGTTCTGTATGTGACGGATGGCGGCGTGAGAGTCGGAGTAAATCGTGTACTCGGGGAGAGAAGGGAGGGAGGAAAATGACTGCATGGCATGGACCATGGAAAGAACCTCGAGCGAAAGTACATTTGGCGGGTGTAAGTATGGCCCGCTGGTGTGCGTGTCAGGTGCCGAAAGGTATGGATGGTAGATAACGTAGCCACACGAGCCCCGAGGGGCCATGTATGAGGCATCCGTGTAGGCAACTCCCTGGGTACACAGAGGAGGAGAATGATGCTGTGCTGCCGCATGACGCCGGCCGTTGTGAAGAACGGGAGACATATTTGATGGGAGGGGAAGGATGTGAAGGTTAGAAGCAGCAGTGCTAGCGGCAGAAGGCAAGGTGGGAACGGAAACGGGAATATGAGGGATACCGGATTGGGCTAATAGCCATTGGCCTTGACGAGTGAAAGAAAAACGGGTAATCTGAGAGTCGTGGTGCAGAGAAATAAGAGAACGTAATGGATGGAAGAGGCCTGTGGCAAAGAGCTTAGTGGTAGAGTTAGTGAGAGAGAGCTTTACAGCTGGCTTGTAGAGGCCTAGTAGAGCTCTTTCGAGTGTGTTGAGTTGCGTTTCAGTGAAATGAACGTAGGGTACAAAGTACAAGAACTTGTTAAGGGCAAGCGTATGTGCAACCCGGCACGCATGAGCCTCGTGGAGCCCCGACTGCCGAGCGACAACGCGTCGCAGGAGGTGAGTCACCGAGTGGCAAGTCCTCACAGCGTGATGTAGGGCCTGTGCGTTCTTTGTGGCGTGCAAAGTGAAGCCAAGAACTTTGCATTGCTGAACAGTGGGGATGAGAGAGCTAGAAAGATGTAGGGAGATGAGGGTACTGTGGGAGCGCTGGTACGCAGAATGGTTTAGCAAAAGTAGTTCACATTTCTCCGGTGCAGGGGACAGGCCAGCAGTAGCGAGAAAGGAAGCGATAAGGTCCAGACCACGTTGCAAAGTATCCTGCACGTGGCCGGGACATCCATACGTACACCAGAGAGTGATGTCGTCTGCATAAAAATATGGTGGAGGTCAGGTATTTGCGACAGTTGGGAGGCAAGGGGAGTCATAACCATATTAAATAGAGTGGGAGATAGTACGGCACCTTGAGGAGTGCCGCGGGAGAGGGAGTGTGGGTTAGACAAATGAGTATCGACTCTAAAGTGAGCCACTCGATTGGAAAGAAATGATCGGATGTAAGAATACATGCGCGATCCACATGACAGGGAGGAGAGCTGAGCGAGTATGTGGTCATGACTCACGCCATCGAATGCCTTCCGTACATGGACGGTTACAAGCGCATGGATCTGACTACGAGAAGGTGAAACAAAAGTATGCTGAAGAACAAGGAACATATCCTGCGCATAAACGTGGCGTCGGAAGCCAATAAGAGAAGGTGGGAAAAACTCTTTCGCCTCAATAAAATCAGACAGTCGAGTCAAGGCCATTCGCTCAAGAGTCTTGCCAACGCATGAGGTCAAACAGTTATGGCGAAGGTTAGAGAGAGATGGAAGTTTTCCCGGCTTCGGAATCATGCAAATTAGAGATGATGTCCAAGAGCTTGGAAGACAGCCGCTGTTTCATGTTTCGTTGAATGTGTGTAAGAGAAATTCCTTCGCGTTGTCGGGGAGATTACGTAATGTAGTATATGTTATCTCATCCTCACTGGGTGCCGAGCGGGTAGATTGAGGGGCTAAAGCAGCTTCCAGCTCCCTGAGCGTGAATGGGCGGTCCAGGTCTGGGTTAGCTTCGGCACAGTAATCTGGGTAGGAAGGTGTGAGGTGGGGAGATACAGAGATTTTAAATTTTCAAACACATCAGATGGAGTCCCTTGAGCGAGAGCTTTAGCTAGGGTGGGAGCAACGGTAGGCTTGGTACCTAAAAGAGACCTAAACAGAGACCATGTAGAGCGCGAGTGCAGTGCGGAGTCAAGGCCGTCACACAGCGTGTTCCAACGAGAGTGCTCGAAAGAAGTGCCGTAAGTGATAATTTCAACCCGCAGAGCATCAATTCGGAAGGAAAGTTGAATGTTGTGTGGCTGGGAGCGGAGAGCGCGTTTCCAACGTTGATGACGTCGCCATAAGCGGAGGAAGTGAGGATCAGGGTCAGGAATGGGGAGTTGAAAACGAGCGCGGCGACTACAGGATGTCAATGCTGCGGAGATCCGCGATGTCCAGTTGTCGTAAGTTTTAAATGAGTCAGACAAAAGGTTATTACGTAATGCTTCCCTGTCAGTGTGAGCGACTCGTTGTTTCCGCCTATTGTGGGAAAGAGGGAAGGTGATGTGTATGAGAAAGTGATCACTGAAAAAATTTTCAGCGGACACCTGCCAGTGAAAAGGAAGGGAACTCCGAGAGAACGTGAGATCGGGTGTAGTGGAACGCTGCGAAACAGTGCCCGCTCTAGTATTTGTGTCAGGAGTCTTAAGAAGGGTGAGATGGCGTTCCTGGGCGAGGCAGTGTAGAAGGCGACCTGGTTTGAGTGTTTGGGGGTAATCCCAGAGCCTATGAGGAGCATTAAAGTCACCCCCAAGGAGGTTATGGGTGGTCGATTGAAGGAAGTGCAGGAATGTGCCAAGAGCACTAAACAAACAGGACGTGCCAGGGGGGTTGTAAAATGACATCAGAGCGAGAGAAATACGGATAGATTGTTGGTAATAGACCACACCAACTAAATGTTTCAAGACGGGGGAGGGTACTTCTAGTGGTTCAACGAGAACGTCATTGCGTTCATAAATGGACGCAAGTGGCTTTCCCTTCGTAGCGTTATATGCACGGTAGCCCGGGACGGCAATGGCCGCCCGAGTCTCCTGTATAAGGAGAAAATGGGGTAATGTTTGGCGGGTGAGAAGATATTGGTGGAGAGGGGTCTTATTATGACTATAGTTGCGGCAGTTCCACTGCAAAATATCGAGGTCCTTTTCACGCGCCATCTAGGTCTTTGAAGTAGAGGAAGCGCCTACGCGTGCGCGTTCCTTCTTTTTTGCCGGAGGAATTAAGCGACTCTTGCAGGGAGTTAAGCATATAGGTGAAAGATTCCAGTTGCTTAGATTGAGTTTCGAGGGTCGTAAGAATCCGGACAATTGAATTTTCCAGCTGGACCAAACAAGTGTGATGCGCAGTGGTGGTGGTTTTGACCATGTCGGCCAATTTGATCACATGGGAGCTGGAGGTCGGGGCGGTGAGTGTGATGAGTTGCTTATTTAGCTCCGTGAGTTGAGAGGTAAGAGAGGATGTGGTAGTTGCGAGTATCTGCGTCAGTGCGAGTATTTTCTGTTGTAGCTCATCTGAGACGCATTGTTGCTTGCGCTGGTTGCGCTCCTACATAGCCAGTCGCAGATCGAAGGAGCGGCTCTCGTTACTTAAAGATGGTGAAGGTGTGTTTGATGAAGTGCACATGAGAGGTGTTCCCTTAACCTTAGCGGCGTATGAGCCCGGGGGGGGATGTTGCGGGAGGTGATAGGAACTCATGCGCTGAAGAGGAGGGCGGCGAAGGCTGAGTGTCTCGGCGTATGGCTCTGCGACGGAGAAAAGCTGCTTTGGCGCAGTCGCGTTGCTTAGCTAGAAGGTAGGGGCAGGTCGAGTCGAGAGATGAGTGGGTGTTGACTTGGCAAAGGACGCACCAGGGTTGGGCGCAAACGTGAGCATCGGGATCTGCTGGTAGAGGAGACGCACAGCGGCGGCACTTGGCCGGAACGCTGCGTTGAGGGCATTGATGAGAAGGGTGCCTTATAGCAAGGCACCGAGTGCAAGTAGGGGGCTTGGGTTTATGTGGACGGCATCGGAAAGAGACGCGTTTGAAGTACACAAAGCGAGGGATGATGGTTTCATCAAATGTTGATTGACTGATATGTGGGGTTTAACGTCTCAAAACCACCATATGATTATGAGAGACGCCGTAGTGGAGGGCTCCGGAAATTTTGACCACCTGGGGTTCTTTAACGTGCACCTAAATCTGAGTACACGGGCCTACAACATTTCCGCCTCCATCGGAAATGCAGCCGCCGCAGCCGGGATTCGAACCCGCGACCTGCGGGTCAGCAGCCGAGTACCTTAGCCACTAAACCACCGCGGCGGGGCTTCCAGCAAATGTTATGAGGACGGATTCAGTGGAGCCCATCATACGTGCAGTGAGTATATCTGAAGTAAAGGATTCGAGGTCATGCAAGAGCTGAGATGTTGTGAAGTGACCACGGACGTTGTGTATGACGCCGAGACATGATATTGGAGGACTGGGGGCATAGGGCTTAATGGGGATCGGCTTACCATTAAGTTCCAGACTTGTGAGGGATAGTAGGAGGTGGGCAGTGAGAGCTGAGTGCGTTTTCAGAAACACAAGGCTCTGAGCAGGTTTGGCTGGAAGGGTGACCTCCGCACTGGTCTTGGGGGAGAGATTTGCGGCGGCTATGATGGTAGAAAGCAGGTCATAGAGAGGCAGTTTCGGCGTGAGTGTTCCAGGTGGAAGTTGGATTCCGACGGTGATAAGCTCGGAGCGGAGGCAGGCGGTCGAGGCAGGTTTTCGATTGGCATTAACGGTGTTCCAGCTGCCTTAAGGGGATGGCGTATTGTCTTCGTTGACCTGCGATGCCGTGAAGTCCATTTCCGTCGATAAGTCGTCAGCTGAAGTGAAAGAAGGCAAAACTTCGGCGATGGAAGGAACGACACTCGTCGAAACGCGCTTGTCGACAGACTCGGAATTTCCAATGGGTAGGCCAGACGCAGATAAGGTGGGGAGAGCAGCAGGCGTGGTTGATTGCAACGCCAACGCTGCATTACGGCTCTCGGGCTCCGGCGTTTGCGTGGCTATCAAGCTGAGAGTAGCAGAGACGCTACCAGCGTTGCACGTTGCTGGACCGTGTGCGCTGTTGAGGAACGCTGCCTGTTGCTGTATTGTTGTCAGCACGGGGCTGGTGACCTTGCCAGATGTTGACAGCAGAGGCACGGCTGTATCAGCGGTACAACCGGAGGAGGCTGGGCTTAACGACAGGGTGTCAGTTGTCGTTTGTGTCGAGTGCTGGGCGGGACTCTGCATCGTGGAGGTCCAGGCGCGGCGCGTTAGCGTTAGCGTGGCGCCGCGCCGCTTCGTACTTTTGAAGGGGCCTGGGGTCGGACCGGGGCCCGGATGGTGTTGGCGTGTCCCGGAAGTCTTCTAGAAGGAATATTTAGCTTGTCTAGACACGGGCGGGGCCCGGTATCGGGCCAAAAACACGTGAAAGTGGAGCACTGTATGCGGCCAGCCAAACAAAACGGCGCCACCTGGCGGTCCTTCATGATATCAAATTTGGTATATGGGGAGCTAGTGAAACGGCCATGAGAGCCTGAAGAGCATGGTATGTTGTCCTGTTCTTACGTGGCACGCGTGTCATGTTTATCACGCTTGCACCAGTCATATACCTTAGTCATCCATTGACGTTATGTAACACCTAATTTTGCATATGTGCAGCTAGCGAAACGGCCGCGAGCACATCATGAAGGGTCCAATATACTCCGACCTAACATTGACGAGCACGCACACTGGGCGCCACGACGCTGCGCTAGCAAAACGGACGCCAGGCGTGACCAGCGCGACTAGCGTTTGTCGGCGCGGTCCGGCGGCAACCGGCGCGAAATGCAACATGCTGCATTTGGCACCCATGACGTTACCCAGCTCTACCAAGACAGCACTGCGCCTGCCTCTCTTCGTGATGGAGGGACGCCAGACGCACTCAAACGCGCATTCGTCAAAGCAACGCAGCGCGGCGCGCGCCTGCAAGTATAAGGTAGGGAGATCGACGGCTGGCGTGGCATCACCGGCGTGACGCGACGAAACGAACGCCTTGAGTGTGGCATGTAGTCATGTTGTCACATGACACGCCTCGCGTGAATATCATGTTTACACAAGCCGCACATCTTTGTCATCCATTCACGTGGCGTTATACCAAATTCGGCATATGTGAAGCTAGCGAAACGGCCACGAACGTTTTATTAGCGTAGCTTGTAGTCATGTTGTTACATGACACGCATCTTAGAATTATCATGTTTTCACCAGTCACATACATTCGTCATCCATTCACGTGCCGTAATACCAAACTTTGTAGATGCGAAGCTAGTGAAAGGGCCCCGAGCGCACCATGAGCGTGGCGTGTAGTCATTACTAGTCATAACATGAAAATCGTCACATGCATGTAATTATTTTCACGTTACGGTTTGTCACCTATGTTCACTATGCAGGCATGTCATACTATGCCAGTTTTGCAACATGTTATGTGAACGAAACCACCACAAGAGCAACAAGACCATGAAATGTAAATCATGACATTCAAGAAATACATGTCATGATTTTCACGTATGACTAATCACTCAAGTTCGTCATACAGTCATGTTATGGCATATAAATTTTGGTATGACATCATTACAAAAACGGCCGGGAAAGCTAAAAGTTGTAAGCGGCTACATGGATAGATAGATAGATAGATAGATAGATAGATACGCTCAAAGTTACAGAAGTTCGTTGAAAATGCTTCGCATTTAAAATTGCGATTGAAAACTGTACGTAAAACCAATCAACCTGCTTTCTAAATTGCGTTGCATACGTGGTCGGTGTTTCGGCAGCCTAATATTGTTGATATGATAACGCTGAAGATCGCGTACCATAACACCGCTGCCGTCGCGACTACAGAGGGAGTCTTTCCTTGTGCTTCGCCTGGGGAACCCATGCACTAGTGTATATTAACCTGTTTATTTTGCAAAAACAGCGTTCTTAGCCGAGTAAAGAATGCGTTTCACCTACTTAGATCTACGAACTTCAGGCGCTCACTCATGACCTTTCGGTGCCAAATTTCTGTTTTTCTGTTCCCATTGTAGGCTTCATGTCCCATAAGTAAGTAACGTGAGCGTCTCCAGAAAGTTTTTGCCTCGCTAAAGGAAAAAGTACAATACTGCCGACCAAGTATGCATTTCTTAGCGAACTTAAACGGCTTTAAGAGTATCTATCTATCTATCTATCTATCTATCTATCTATCTATCTATCTATCTATCTATCTATCTATCTATCTATCTATCTATCTATCTATCTATCTATCTATCTAGCAAACCTACAACTTTTAGCTCTCCTTGCCGTTTCGATAGGGGTGTCGATGCAAAACGTGGTGTGGCACAACATGACTGTATGAAAGACATATTTCACTAGTCATAGCATGAAAATCATGACACATTTGTCATGAATGTCGTGATTTACATTTCATGGTCCTGCAGCTCTTGCGGTGGTTTCGTTCCCATGGCATGTTAAAAAAAATGGCAGCATATCCACGGAGTGAATGATGGAGAGTGGGGCGAAGAATTTGTCCGTCTATTCGTTCTTGCTTCCGTCCGTCCATGCGTCCGTCAGTGTGACCATCCATGCGTCCATCAGCCCGTCCGTGCGTGCGTCTGTTCGTGCGTCCGTCCCTGCGTTCGTCCATGCAGCCGCCCCTGCGTCCGTTCATGTGTCCATCCATGCATCTGTCTATGTGTCCGTTCGTCCATCTATTCAACACTCCAAGTACCACCATCTCGCATCTTTTCATTATATATTCGCCATATAGAACCACCGCCATCCAGCGGACATTCCAAGGACTAAACGAGAGGTGGCACACGAACACTTTCTTACGGCTTGCGCTTCAGGTCTACTTCCAACCTTTAACCACCTTGAGTTCATGGTATATACTAGTTCACTGTATTCATGGCACTGCGGCCGAACTCTCGCTAAACCTTTCGAAAACCAAGGACGTTACGCCCAGCGAGTATGACGTAGCAAACATTTTCAGTCAGATAGTGCTCAATGTAGACGTAATGGCTGCTAATGGGAAATGAGAGGCGGAGAATTCGGCTTTTACTTTCTAACGGCTTGCGCTTCGTATCTACTTCCCATTTTGAACCACCTCGAGTTCATTTATGGTATATACAAGTTCATTTAATTCATGGCACTGCGGCTCAACGCTCAATAAACCTTTCTAAAGCTAAGGAGCTTACACCCAACGAGTATAACGTAGCAACCCTTTCTTGTCAGATAGGGCTCAATGTACATGCCGATGGCTGCTAATGGTGATCGCAGCCTTCGCGTTAACTAAAAGCCGAATGTTCCTGTCTCTCATTCCCCATTAGCAGCCATTTACATGTACGTTGACCACTATTTTTTTATTCTTCAACAACGCACAGAAGAAGTCTCTCACCGGCACCACCTTAGAGGTCAAAATGTTATACTTGTTACAAACTACGGGAGACGAACGGGTGCCGCTATAAGGAATTTTGCCCCTAAAAACTGGTATGGTAAGGCATAATTGTATGGCAAACACAAGCGACAGACCCTAACATGAAAAGCATATGTGTGTCATGCAACAACGTGACTACATGCCACGCTCATGATGCGCTCGCGGCCGTTTCGCTAGCTTCAGATATGCCAAATTTGGTATTACATGACGCCAATGAATGGCGAAGGTGTGTGACTTGTGCAAACATGATAATCATGAGATGTGTTTCATGTCAGAACATGACTACACGCCACTGTCAAAGCGCCCATCCGTTTCGACGTGACGCGCTGTGCGCGCTCGCCGACGTTCATTTCGTCGCATCACGCCTGCGTTGCCACGCCGGGCGCCAGTCCCGCCATATACTCACAGGCGCGCGCCGCGCTGCGTTACTTTAATGCATTCGCGTTTCCGCGTGTCCAGCGTTCCTCCATCACGAAAAGAGGAAGACGCAGTGTTGTTTGGGTAACGCATCGGCGTGAAATGCAGCATGTCGCATTTCGTGCCGGTTGCCGTCAGGCCGAGCCGACGGACGCTGGTCGCGCCTGGCGTCAGACTGTACAGTGCTCGCGTTTTGCTAACGTAGTGTCGCTGTGCCCAGCGTGCGCGCGCGTATATAGGGCCCTTCATGATGCGCTTACGGCTGTTTTGCTTTGCGTTTTAGATGCGGAGCATCTGATACTCGAGGCTTGCAGTGCGGCGCCGTCCGCAAGCTTCCTCCTCCTTCTTCCACCATCTGTGCATCCCTTCCTCCTCTACACACCGCGCGCGCTTCACTCCTCCACCATCTGTGCACCCTTCCTCCTCTACACACCGCGTGCGCTTCTTCTCTTCACGAGCATTCGCTAGCTGTATAATGTAGCGCGCATGCGCCGTCACGCTTCAAGAACATCGGCAGCTGACGCGCGCGCATGCGCCGTCGCGCCGTCGCCATCAGTGCCGCGCGCCCTTCTCCTTCGAGAACATTCGACAGCTGACAGCGCATGCGCCGTCGCGCTGTATATATACTCAAGGTCGGCGCTCGCTCACTCAGTTGCCGCTCGTCGGTTGGTTTGTACGGCGCGTCGACGTCCAAGGTCGCGGTGAAATGAATTCTAACGAATCCACAAACACAATGATCGACGTCCCTTCGACCAGCGCAGCCCTTTCGCATACGTGTGTACGTGTTCACTCATTTAACACCCCCTCCTACAACCACGTTAACCAATTTAGCCATCGACCCAAGTAAGTCGCAACTTAACACCCCATTTCACAACCACGTTAACCAATTTAGCCATCGACCGAAGTAAGTCGCACTTTAACACCCCGTTACCAACTCTAAGCACCGCATCCTCCTCAGTGTTCCCCCGAGGAAAGCTGCGGGCAATTTTTTTCCAATCACTCAGTACCTTTTTTTTTCTCGAATAAATTTCAGTGTTTCAAAGAATCGTCATTTTCTTTCCCATAAAAAAATAACATTTTATACGTTTCTTCCCAAATAAATATAAGATATTGCATGTTGGTTGTGCGAAAAAATACATGTTGGATGCACTTGTGAATGCTAAACCGAAAACACACAAAAACGGACTAATTGGCGTACTAACACCTGTGCTGAAGCTCCATTCCGTAGCTGTGGCTGTACTGCCACAGAAAGTTTTCGCCGAGTATAGCAGTTACAGGCAAGTCAAGTAGCCGTGCGACACAGAAAAATTTTTGGTGTGGATGAATTGTATGACTAAAGCTGACGCTTGGGGTAAAGTCGCGAGCTCGGGGTGTGTTAAATCGTTTCAGAAATTGCACTTCTACTCTAAACGCACCGAATTGGAAAGGCATACATAGAGAAAGGAAAAGACAAGAGAGGACACTCCACGAAACCTGGCCTCAGGAAGTGCGTCACGACTATGTAACGAACTAGTGCTCTCACCAAACGTCAGAGGGCGCAAGCGCAAAAAAAAAACAGTTATGATGAATGCAACAGAATTGTTTTTACAAAATAATAATTATACGCCAAAATTTGGTATGTTCTTTTCACATAGAAACAATTTATTCAACACACCTTACGCGATTATTTTACTTCAGCCGTACTGTCATAAACACCATCCACCCAGCGAGAAGCCCATGCATGACTGACAGCGGGAAGCTTTCGTCGCTTTCGTCAACGTCGGCTGCGTCGGCGTTTTCGTGCATGAGATAACAGGTGAGGCACGTTTTCAAGCGAAGCTTGTTGAATGATTGTTGTTGGGCTTGTTGGGTCATTTTTACAGAAAATGGTTACACCTGCGCGAATAAGACACCATGCAACAATCATAGAAAGATGCACACACACACGTTGCGCTTCGTGTGTGCGAGTTTGTTTCTTACGTGGCGTCTCATTCACGCAGTGGTAACCTTTTTCTGAAGCTTGTAAGGACGGGGAGGTTCGCTAAAAAGAAAGTTTGCGGCTCTATGCGGCGGCTAGACGGGAACATTGTGCAACGTATGCAGTATAGCAAAGGCGGCACGGCGTCAAGCCGAGGCGACGCGTGCTGTGTCTGCCACGGACGCGAGCGTCTGTGCGCTGAGCATAGCTGGGCAGCTAGGTCATAGGCTCGGTGGCTCGGTGCAAAATATTGAGAAGCGTTCGCTGGGCCTCGCAAGCTTCACGACGCGTTTCCCGAAGGCTCGGAACACAAATAATTCTAGGCGTGCCGGAGGCAAATTTGGACTAGCCAAGTGGCCATCGTCTTCGTTTCTTCGCTAGCCTTGTGCCACTAGTGCAAGCTGCCCACAACTTTTTTTACGTTTCCAATATAATTTTACCGCACAAATTTCAACTACGATTTTTCTTCTTAATTTACTGCTGATACTGCGTACGCACGAAGGTGCTCTAAAGTTCCCAGGCCGCGATACCATTGCATTACAAGGGATAGCAGCCTGGAAACATCTGAAGATCTTTGTACGTGGTCTTGACGTCTCTCTTTGTAAGTCAGAGTTTATGGGTCAGAGATGTATCACTGGTTTTGTATTGTGCATCGATTAGCTAACCATTCAAAGGGGTTTGCTGGTACACTTATGACGTGCACATATCTTTTTCGTATTTTGACAGCGAAGCATCCACTTACTAACATTTTCAGACCACGCTGATGCCATGCCGTCTGGCGGTCCAAGGCACGGCAGCTACTGCTGTGTATCGTGGTGCTTCAACAATGGCAGAACCAACAAGAAGCCTGGGACCGAGTTTTCTTCCGCATACCACGGAA